>JAQIXG010003425.1:0-14936 GCA_034700105.1 Oconnorella tubifera | reverse complement strand
ATATAAAATCAGGATAATCTCAAATATATATAAAAAAACAAAATATAGAATTCTGAGTTAGAATTATATAGAATATTCTAATGTTATCTATCTGTAATATTAGACTAAAGATTTATTTTTTAAAACTCATCGCATCAAAGGTTATAGTCTAGAAATATTTAATCAAATAATAAACTAATGTCTGATGTAAGCCGTAGAGTGAATCACTCACCAAGTGATTTGTCTTCTTAAGTAGTCTTTAGATAATTTAGGCTAGCTTACTCTTAGGCCTATATAGCTTTAGGCCTATATAGATATACCGGTCAATATAGGTCTATATACCGGTTTATATATCTATACAGGCCTATATAACTTTAAGCCTATATAGATATACAGGCCTATATAGCTTTAGGCCTATATAGCTTTAGGCCTATATAGCTTTAGGTTTATTCAGTTTTAGGCCTATATATCTTTAGGCCTATACCGCTTTAGGTTCGCTTACTTTTAGTTTCAGGTTTCTTTGTGTTGTGATTGCTAAATGAATTGACGGGGCTGATTTGTCATGTTACTGTTTTTGGGGCCGATTTGTCGTGTCACTGTTTTCGGGGCCGATTTGTGTTGCACTGTTTTTGGAGTTGATTTGTCGTGTTACTGTTTTCGGGGCCGATTTGTCGTGTTACTGTTTTCGGGGCCGATTTGGCGTGTTGCTGTTTTCGGGACCGATTTGTCGTGTCACTGTTTTCGGGGCCGATTTGTCGTGTTACTGTTTTCGGGGCCGATTTGTCGGGTTACTGTATTCGGGGTTGATTTGTCGGAGTACCATCATGATTAGCTACAATAATAATGTTTGAGATCAATTAATAAACTTTAATGATTTACGGTCATTATTCTGAAGTGATTACTGTATATTGATTATTTAGAGTTATTTATAGTTTAGTCTATAGGCTAGTGGTTTTATATATAGTTAGATTGATGACTATTATATAGTTATATCAGTTAGATTGATGACTATTATACTGTTACATATAGTTAGATTGATGACGATTATACAGTTATATTAGCATAGTCATTCATAAAATTTTCTGCTGTTTTCTTTTCGCTCAGTCATTCAGCTTTATTTTCTTGAATGGCCTCATTGATAAAATGTAAATGAGATGTTAGCTGGGTGGCTACACAGCGAACAGATCTTTATGAACATTAAAAGCGTGATAGTTAGTCTACAGATATTTGGTCTACAGACATTTGATCTACAGACATTTGGACTACAGACGTTTGGTTAGGTTAGGTTTAGGGTTAGGGTTTCTTTAGTTGTAGGGTAGTGGTTAGGATTATATTAAACTAAATGTTGGTAGACCAAATGTTTTAGTCCAAATGTCTGCCGACTAAATGTACATAGGCCAAATGTCTATAGGACAAATGTCTGTAGATGATGTGTCGTAAGTTGTAGACGAATTGTCGCGAAACCTTTTAAAATATTTATGTGTGCGCTTTGTAGAGACCGTGCTCGTTCGTAATTGAGACTGCTAGCCTAGTAATGGTACAGGGCTGTTAAACAAGGCCTTGAGGTTAGTATAGTCACAGTCAGCCTACTAGGCCCTGGGCCAGTTTAGGCTTTCATTAATGCTTTTCTTTCTCTTTAATTTAGTTTTATGTAGGCCCTATGGGCTTTTTCGTAATATATTGTGTACTTAGGAACACTCGCGCTATTTTGTCCTGCGCTATTTTGGGCATTCGCTATTTTGACTCTGCGCTATTTTGACCGCGCTATTTTGACCCTGCGCTATTTTGACACGGCGCCGTGTTTATTAATATTAGGTTATTATTATAGGCTACTTTACACTAGCCTATTAAAATATAGGCTACTTTACACTAGCCTATTAAAATATAGGCTACTTTACACTAGCCTGTTAAAATATAGGCTACTTTACACTAGCCTATTAAAATATAGGCTGCTTTACACTATCCTATTAAAATATAGGCTACTTTACACTAGCCTGTTAAAATATAGGCTACTTTACACTAGCCTGTTAAAATATAGGCTACTTTACACTAGCCTATTAAAATATAGGCTACTTTACACTATCCTATTAAAATATAGGCTACTTTACACTAGCTATTAAAATATAGGCTACTTTACACTATCCTATTAAAATACAGGCTACTTTACACTATCCTATTAAAATATAGGCTACTTTACACTAGCCTATTAAAATATAGGCTACTTTACACTAGCCTATTAAAATATAGCTATTTTAATACTTGATCACTTGTTTTAATGCTTTAACTTTGTATAGTTAAATAAATATGACTTTGCAGTACTTATGTATATACTTTTTACAGAATTTAAATCAAGTTTGAAGTATTTATACTTTGGTATATATGTATGTGTGCGTGTATAACTCTGTGTAATATGTTTATAGTATACATATTACTACTTTGTACTTTTCATACTACTATATGTAGAAGTGATTCCTTTGATAGTGATCTATAGCAGTGATGCGATCACTCATGAGACGCATTCATCACTTCATTCATTTCTATGACGGGAGGGGTGATGGGAGGGGTGCAGATAGTGAACAATATTCTACTGGAGAAAATGAGGGGGGAGGGTAGCAGAAGGTTCAAGTTAAAATAGTCGGAGAATATCTAGACTATTATTTAGTAGGGTTATGGTGTGGGTTAGGTTTAGGGTTAAGATGTGCTTAGTGTAAATTTAGGTTAGTGTAGGGGTTTGGGTTAAAGTGTAGGTTAAGGTGATCCAGCTAAAACTCAATTTAGGACAAATGTCTGCAGAAACAAAACACGTAAATAGTAGATTATTATAGAGTTATACTCCTTTATTGTAAATCGATAAATAAATCTCCTTCTGTTTATCAAAGATTGCGAGTCAATCAAAAATTTCAGTTTAGGGAATGATTTCAATCTAATTATGAACTAATCGTAATCGAGTGGGGTGAGTGGGGGTGGGGGGTGATTAGAGGATTGAAAAAAAATTAAATTCTCGAATTTTGAAAAAAAAGTATACCATCTATGGAAGGGGCTGTGAACTGTTATCTGATATGTGATAAATATTAACAATTTTTACTCTTGGGAGGGGGTGGGACACCCCCTTTCGTTGTTGCCCTTCCCCCCCCCCCCTCGCCCCGTTTGGCTTGGCTATCAGTCTCGAAGCATCAGTTTCATTTACAGCTAATTATTCTTATTCGCTGATTTAATTCTGCAGAGTTAGTCTCTGTAGAAACGTGATAGGAAGACCTAGACAGAGAGGGGAAAGATGGCGGATACGAGACCGGAAGAAGATTGAGCGAAGGAGGAATAACCGGGGGAATGAATGATATGATTAAATATCGTTGAAAGTTTGATGATGAATGAATGAATGTTGAATGAAGTGATTTTTTATTTCATGAAAAATATCGTCTTTTTGAAAACTTATTAATATTATATAATTTTTTAATTACTAATCAACTGATTTATATTATGAATCGTTGTTAAAACAAACTTTAAACAATTACTGTTTAAAATAAAATATAAGCAGTATTTATTTAAATTAAATAACATTATATTAGAATGATTTCATTTGTCTAAATTAAGGTTCGATTTAATTCGTTCGTTGTTGAGACACAGACCGAGTGATTTATGTTTGTGCTGTTTTTGATTTGCAAACGATTTGTATTTTGATCATTTGATCTTTTGATCTTTGGGATTTCGTCTAAGCTAGGTTTGATCTCGAGATAAGAATTTGATCCTCTGGTGGGGGTGAGAGATAAGGATTCTGTATTTATTGCTAATAAATACAGAAGGATAAATCCTATTGAAGTTTTTTTGTTTGAAAATAAATAAAAAATATAATTTAGGAGCCCCTGGGTTTTGAGGGGGGCGGGATTGTTTACTTGAAAGAATTGACAGATTTTTTATCACATAGTAGAAAATTATGTGAAAAGAAATCTGATGATCTTTTTTCTTTGATTTCGACTTTGTATACTTACATTCTGCTAACAATTTTTTGTAAGGAAATTCGAGCGATTTGACCTTAAAATGTGCATGCTCCGAATTAGGCAGACTTTGTAGCAATACAGCACATATTGCTTTCGTTAATATCAGCGTCTTCATTACTAATAACAACATTAAAGAAGTAAATCTATGCTCTGAGTGAAGCAGACTTTGTAATACTATCCCCCCACTTGACTAGCACATGGCTCGTGTTATCAGTATAAAGAGATGAACTGTTTTTGATAATCTTAACTCAATAATAACCTCCCATCTTCATCTCGCTCTTGTTCTTTCTTCTTTATCTGATGACTGGCAGCAGATTCAGAGAATATAGAACAAGTCTTCAATGAGTCATAGGCCCAGACCCTGGGCTTAGTAGCTGGATATGTGCCTGAGATTTAGCGGCCTGGGTTTTTGCTAATAAAACTTTTTGTACTAGATTGTTATGAGCTAATGTAATTGGATAAATCAGTTAATGTCTTTAAAGGAATGGCAATAGACTAGAATCCTCTCGATCATACCCAAATGAGCCACGCCTTAATAGGTACTAGGCCATGCCCCAATGAGCCCTAGGCCACGCCTCAAAAAGCACCTGGCACCAATATGATGGGTATTATCTTTCTAAGCAGATAATACCCATCATATTCATTTCATTACAGAGTAATTTCTATAGTGTGTTTTTTTCTTTCAGATATTTGTAAATCTTAATTATAATGATGGGATTATGCAATAATTACGATTCCGTCATATTTTATTATCATAAATAATCCTCGCAAAGAACATGACGCGTCACATTGAAAATATCCAATTAAAACTTTTACTTTTTCAAACGCACACCTTTTTATTTCTCGCTCTCTGTGCGATAAATACCCGCGCGGCGACCGTTTTTACCGAACGCACCGGACAGTCCGGACTGACCGGAGAGACCGGTTTCCTGGACACCGGTCACTTGCAGCGCATGGTCACCCATCGAGAGACCGGACGGGTGTACGTCGGGGCGACCAACCGTCTCTATCAGCTCTCGGCCGATCTCGAGGTGGAGGCGGTCGTGGAGACGGGCCCCAGGGAGGACAACCCGATGTGCCCCCCGCCGTCCAGCGAGTGCCAGTGCGTAGGGCATAGCTGCAAGGAGTTCGAGAAGGGGCCTATGAATAGCATTAGTAAGGTCCTGGTGGTGGATTACAAGGGGGACCGACTCATAGCTTGCTCAAATCTTTATCAGGTAGGTGGGGGGTGGACCCTTGGCTTTAAAAATTGATTTGTTGCTAGATTTCTTTGTTTTATTTTAAATACTTGTTGTTTGCAATTGAAGACTCGCGATAGCATCTGGTTAGTGATGATTTAGTCTCCTGGTAGCTTATAACTCATGATTCAAGTGTAATCTTTCTGTTTAGTTCTCTTCTTGCGATCATTTTCACTATCCAACTATTTGTTATTTTATTTACATAATGATTCATAATGAAATGGTATCTTGAATTCATGCACTTGAATTTATTCTCTTATTTCTGCATCTCTCAATCTTTTCATCATTTTACCCTATCCTTCCCCCCCCCCCCAGTGTTTAAACAATGAATCAGAGAGTCTCACACAGTGACAGCAGACAGCCAGACAAACAGACGGACAGATAGACAGATAGACAGACAGATTTAGATATGTTTATAAAAGGCCCAAGGGCTGTAAGTCAAGACTTGTCTGTCAATTATATAATGTCATCTCTTCAGATTTAAATCAACATCTTTTTTCAACTAACTTTCCAATCCTAACTTTAATTCCTAACTTTCCTTTTCTAATTATAAAACCTCAAAAACATTAATAACAAAGCGTTTCTGTAATAATTAAACGTTTATTTAAATGTATTATTAATACTGAATTTATTTATATTAAGAAGTTTGCTTAAATATATACAATATATAGAATCTTGTTTTTAACATAATGTGGATCTATATTTAATTGATATTAAGTTAGAATTAGTATAAATCATTTAATGTTAAATTCTAACTAGAAATGATATTAATGGCAATAAATATTGTCTTAATTCATATATTAATAATAAAATATTTTTTATTAATTCAGTTTAATTGCTTAATAATTAGTTATATGATTATATATGACTTAAATTGCTTCATATATGTACTTTATTCTATCTCTATTATCTCTACAAGTATGTGTAACATCACTCGATCACTCATCACTCATAAAACTCATCACTGATCACTCATATCACTAATCATTGTTTACTTTTCACTCATAATTTCTCCAAGATTAGCAGTGATTTTCAATTTATATTCATAAACTACTCGCAGTATGCTATCATTGTCAATTAATCTGAGATGCGGTTCTTCTATTAGCTCTTTATGTAAAACAAGTTTTATAATGGTTTTTGCTCTGATTTCATAAAATTTATGATTTCAATATTTATTGACTGTAATTATTATTTGTTTTAAATGAATCTCTGTAGTGAGGTCTCAGTTTTTACAAGCCCCGCCCATACGTGCCACTTTCAGGCGGCTTAATTGTTTACCACTGAAAATTTCAAAAACTCACAAAAATATGAAAATTAAATATTTCTTAATATCTCTTTTATTACAAGTGATCGCATTACACCATCACTTATGAAGTGATCTCATTACACGATCACTTATGAAGTGATTGTATTGCACGATCCCTTATGAAGTGATTTCTTATTTTCATTGCAGGGTCACTGCGACAAACATCTACTGTCCAACATCACCCATACGGAACCCCCTCTCTGGGCCATGCTTGTTCCAAACGATGAGATCTCCTCCGTGGTCGCCTTCATCGGCCCAGGGCCCCCCAACCCCGCCAGCACTGATGTCCTCTACGTGGCGGCCACCAGGAGCACCAGGGGTCTGCCAGCCTACAAGGACATCGTGCCTGCCGTGTGCATGAGGAACCTTCATGACCTAGATCTGGTGTCAGTCAGCATCCTGACACCTTCTAGGATAGAAGTGGAGGTGCAACAGAGGGATTTGTTCAGGGTGGATTATGTCGAGGGGTTCGGGTCAATGGGGTTTAGTTATTTCTTGACAGTGCAAAAGGTAAGTGGAGAGTTTAGAGGATTTTTGTTTTCTTTGTTCTTTTAACTGGTGGATTTCAGAAATTTGAACTTAATCTGTTATTTTTGTAGCTTTTAACTTTGTAAGAAACATTACCGGTTAATGCGGCAACTTTAGTCTTAACTTTGATACGTAAAGTTAACTTTCAATTTTTTTCAAACAAATCCCGAAACATCCCGTAAATTTTAAATCAGTTCTACGACACTCTAACTATCTGCTCCCTTTAGTAAGACACTTATTTGACATCTGCTTCTGAGACATCATTATAATACAGTAATCCATAACCTTAAACTTAACCTTTAATACAGTAAATTAATCCATAACCATAAACTTAACCCTTACCTTTCAGGTAGCTGCCATAACGGACTCAGAGAAATACGTCACCCAGATCTCGCGCATCTGCCAGTCAGACCGCTCCCTCTACTCCTACACTGAAGTGCCCTTAGAGTGCCACCATGGGGGCACCCACTACAATATCCTACGTGCCGCCCAAGTCACCCACCCGGGCACCACCCTCGCCAAGTCCCTCGGTCTGCCCCACATCACCCCGATGAGTGACTCGGAGCACGTACTCATTGGGGTGTTCTCCCATCAGAGTCAGTCCAAGTGGGGCACAGCGGAGAGCGCAGTCTGTGTGTTCCCTCTGAGGGATGTCAGGAGGAAGTTTACAGAAACGATTCAGAGGTGCTTCAGAGGGGTGGGGAACACGGGGCCTGATCATTTTGTGCAGCCAAAAGCGTGTCTTAAAACGGTAACAAAATATTTATTGTTAATATATCGAAGTTATTTAGTATATGCTCTGTTTTCATTGGCTAACCATTTAAAATGCTCTGTTTTCATTGGCTAATCATTTAAAATGCTTTTTTAATTGACTAATCATTTAAAGGCTCTGCTTTCATTGGCAAAATATTTAAAATGGTCTCTTTTAATTGACTAGCCATTTAAAATGCTCTATTTTAATTGGCTAATCATTTAAAATACTTTTGTTTTAATTGGTTAGCCGTTTGAAATCGGCGATGACTATTGCGGCCAGCATGATATTAATCATCCAATCAAAGGAACGGAACCAGTCAAGCGTGACGCTGTTATAGCGTGGAGTGACGTCAACGTGACGTCACTGGCTGTTACCATGACAGGGGATTTTACTGTGGCCTTCCTGGGTACAAACAACGGATACTTACGCAAGGTGTGATTTCGTTTTAGTACCTTAGTTAAGTAAATATGGTATAATTTTCTTTTTATACCTAATTTTGGGTAAATATGGTATCCTTTCATTTTGTTACCTTAATTGTAGTAAATATGGTGTTACAGTAGACTTAATTATATAATTATTAATTATGTAAATTATGCAGCATCATTTTTGATCAAACTCAAATAAATTTAAATTTTTAAGAAACTAATTTTAATTTAATTTCAAGTAAATCAATATTGAAAGAAATATAATTCATCCTTCTCGCATGGAATAAAATGAAAAAGAAATAACCGGAAGCAGTGGAGAGAGGGGAATACAAGAACTGTGAACATGTCTTTCTTTGTGAATTAAGTCTAATTAGAGATGTAAATTTTTGTCAAAAGCCGACGACCTTTTTCTCTGATATTGATCTGCACTTAAAACTACTGCCTTTAGATCAAAGAGTGCATTTGACCCGCCTCCCCATTGACCCCTCCCACTTTCCCCCTCGGGCTAATTTTAAGTGCCTTGTAAGATGCAATCATATAATACAAGTACTGCATTAGATTAAACATACGCTTTCTTTAGAAAGTCTATTGATTTAAAACGCCCACGCGTTACTCACTTTTATCAAATATAAAAGCCAGGGAGGAGGGGGGGGGGGTAGGGGGGGTCTAGTGTGAGGGGGGAGGAAAATCTGTTTTCCATCAGTTTCTAATGCAGCGACAGTCTCTTGTATATTAACGCCCGTCATCAAAGAATTTAATGCTCGGGGGAAAAATTAAAATGTGTCTGGATTTTATCACTTTATTATTTCATAATCTACCCCTCCCACCTCACCCACCCCCCCTCACCTCTTTTTATTTTTCGTTTGGCATTTCCCCACCCCTTTCTCTTATACTTTATTTAATATTAACACCCTCACCACCCCAACCTTTAAATTATCAGCAATGCTGGAATAGTGAAATATCCATGAGTAAAGTCCCCAGGTATTATCCTAATCAAACTCTAATCCTAACCCTAATGTACAGTTTTGTGGATTAAAACATGGCAATCAATTTTTATTAGCTCTCTCTCTCTTCTCTCTCTCTCTTTCTCTCTCTCTCTCTCGTTCAGTTTTCTTTGATGTGACCCATTAATAAGTTAATGTATTTCCGGTTCTATGTTAATCAGTCAGTTCCCTCGTGTCTCATTGAGACGTTATACTTCCATATACGTCCTTAGTATACGTCCATATAGGTCCAAAGTATACGTCCACAGGGCCTTTTGCTTAGAACACTCGGTGCATGCTTAATGGACTCTTACTTGTCTGTGTGTCTGTCTGTCTGTATGCGTGTCTAAGTGTGTGCTTATGTGTTTGTTATATCATTTATTTCTTCTTATTTCATGTATATATAACATTGCATGTGTATGGATACTAATAATGATTAGAATCTAGAGAGAATGACTGAGAAAATAAAGACAATGATTCAGTTAATATAAAGATAATGATTGGCAAAAGATAATGATTGAGTAGATAATGATTCACCTCCCTCCCCCGTACGTGCCTGGATATGAGACATTAAGGTCTATAATTGCTCATCTCATCTGAGGTCAATTGCATCGAGTTGAAAACTATCCTCTAATCTTTTCTCTCATAAAATTCGATCAAATGAAAAAATCTCAAAATTCCACCCATTATAATCCAGGAAAAGTTAACCAACATATTCCCTCCCTTGTTCCCTCCCTCCCTCGTTGACCTTATCAATCCATCCACTACTGCTGCCTCTGTTGCATATAACTCAGATCATACAATATATTATTCTCCTGCTTCTATATAATATTATCTCTCATATTATTCGAGGCAATCTCCAGGGACATTATATTTGTAAAGCGTTCCACTATCTATTCTATATGTCACATCCTGGATACATAACTATATCTAGGCTAGATATTGTATTTATGTTTCACAGCTAAGGCTCTATTGTATAATATTTTAATGCTTACTTTTATAAAGTTACGGTAAACAATGAAAGTAATGCATTGATGGGCATGTGCCTCGTGGTGCAATGCCTTTACGAAGACATTTTTGTGCCTATTATAGTCTATATTTTTGTTACCTGCATAAAATTTATTCTTTTAAATATAAAATTAGCACTAATTAGATAATTTGAATAATTAACCTACTTATTTTATATCTGAACTATAAACTGTTCTTATAAAAAGAATCCAACCTCGAAATTCAATTCAATTTCTTTGTGTCTCTGTCTGTTTGACTGTTTGTCTGCCAGTCTGCCTAAGTGTCTGACTGTCTGTCTGTGAATCTGTGGGCTGTCCATCTGCTTGTCTGCTTATTTGTCTGTCTCTTTGTCTAACTGCATATCTGTCTTTGCTGTCTATCTTTTCAACTTTTTGTGACTGTTTCTTTCTACGAAGACATTCAGTTAGTCTGTTTGTGTCACTGTTTCTATCTGTCTATCTTTCTCTGTCTGTCTCTTTGTCTATTTCTATCCGTCTGTCTGTTTATCATCATAGAGTCTGTCTAGCTAGCAAATCGAGTTCATCCAAGGTCTCACTTTCTATGCATGCCGTTTAGTTTTTCATTGCAATTGATCCTCGCTGAAAATAAATTGACGCGGGGGGGGGGGTGGATTTTGTCAAGAAGCCCCCCCCACTTCACAAATCAGTCATTTTCAATATAAATTGAGACTCTAGGAGGGGTAAGGGAGTTTTTTCTGAGATTGAATATAAAATAAGCTGCGAAAGATGTGAATGTTGTTGCAAACTTAATAAAAACTCTTTTATTTCTCAATTAGGGTTCGATTGTAATTTGTTCGCAAATTAGACTGGTTTATTAGAAGTTCTGATGTTCACTCAACGCTGAACAGATTCTGTGGACCTCAATTTACGATATTTTTAAGTATTAAATGACTATTTGTTCATATTTTTTATTTACAAAATCTAAGTGAGACTAGAGCATAGTCTCAAATTTTCTGTATTCGACACAAATCTTACACTACTGTACCACATGGCTTTTGTAAATAAACTAGACTCCTATACCACATAGGTTTTGGAATAACTTCCGAGTGCAGTTTTTGCAGTGATTTAAATAATTTATTACCTGATATACTTGTAATTATTATTATCGGATTATTTCTGAGTAATAATGCGAACTACTCGCGAAAGTGATGAATCACTGTATGATCGATCTGGAGGTTGCATTAATCTGTCAAGATCGCTCATAACACACGCTATCCCTGTAGGCTGTATTGTTTAAAACAAGCCATCAACTTTATCAGCCAATGATCGATGAGAACGTTTCACGAATATAGCTAATCTAATTCATCATGTATACTTCTGATTTTCAGTTTTTGATTTTGACTCTGTGACCTTAAAATGGAAGAGTCTCCTAATAGCAAATGGTCAGTTATAAACAGTGAATTAACAACAATTAGGGTTAGGAACTTAGGATGTAACCAAGACATGACTAACCCCCAATCACTAAAAGACAACGAAATTAGTTGCCCCACTTTACAATTTATTTCAAATTTTCAGTCTATTAAATGTTTATGAAATGTTTGCTAAACGGTGCAGCAGGTTAGCAGTTTGTTGCACATCAGAGACACAACCCCCAACCATCGGCTTCCAAATCCTCACTTCTGACTTCTTCTGGTCAACTTAGAAATTCAACAATTTTCATCAAATTTAATATTTAAATATAATATTTTTGCATTAATTATTTAGGTGACGATTCAATCGGGAGACAGTGCCATTGAATATGATTCAGTTTTGATTGAGGCAGATTCTCGCATCAATCAAAATATGGCTTTTGATAAAACAAGAAATAACATCTACATCATGACAGACAAACAGGTGACAAATCATTTACTCTCATTAATTTTATTTCAGTTATTGATGGTAATTTGAATTCTACTAGCAAGTGCATGTACTTGAATTTATTACAATGGAATTTTTTGTTACTGTATAATTTTAGGCCTAGTTTTTGCCTTATCTCTCTCTCCCACCCCCTTTCTCTGCCCCTCTCTCTCACATCTGGTTTTTGCACTCGCTTTCCTCTTTATATTATAATTCTGCCTACAGGAGCGCCTTCTATCAAAGTAAGAATGCTAGGAATTCCTGTCTATAAAATATAAATAGCTGCTGAGTTTGTTATAGTCTTGACACGTGTTCAACAGAAAGAGGTCAACACAGCAGCGACCTCTAGTACTTGGTTCTTTTTTTAAACTCCATTGAACTCTGCATTTATAATGAAATAAACTCAATTTTATGCAAGATATGTAAAGTATATGTTGTGTATCTTATTTGCATGAGTACAAGACTTCAAGTATTATATGTTTTTGATATTATTGTCTCAATTTAATTCATGGAATGCATTTGTAGCATATATGCTATATGATTATCATGCAAATCGTATTTCTTGCCTAAAAAGCATGTACTCAATATAAATTCATATAAATTCAATGCTGTAAATATTACTGAAAAACTTATATTTCGCTCTCGCTAACATTCTACTTGCGGTTTTCCTACATTCATGACTAAATGGACCTTAATGTTAACAACCAAGGAGTATTTATTTATCAGACTCTATGAACCATTCCTTGTATTGTTTACCCTAATCTCTCATTTCTTGTCTGTGTGTCTGGATTTCAATAATCTGGTGACCGGATTCTGGTGACCAGATTCCGGTGACCGCATTCCGGCGACCTGATTCTTGTGACCGGAATCTGGCGACCGGATTCCGGAATATTATTACAAAGAGTCCGAGGGGCGGTTATCGGTGTGCGCCGAGTGTCCGGGACAGCTTATGAGTCCCAAAAGCCTCTTGAACACATCTGCTACATCCGGCGGGTCAAGCAGAAGGTTATTAGGCTAGTGTACTGCTGGGTGTATATTTTTAAACTTATTCCTAATAGTAGTATGCCTTTTAGACAGGAAAAAACACGCTTCAATTTGTCATTTACTGTATTTAATTACTTATGGTCTTTTTTAGGTTCATTTTTTATTCATCAAGGGGGAGGGGAGATAAAACTGTTGCTTATATTTGAAAGTATTAAGTAAAATTAAAATAAAAGTTAAAAGGATTTAGGTCTCTGCTTTATTTGTACTGTTCGATGTTTATTTTTAAAGTAATGAATTTTAATGCAGCGACATCAAAATCATCAAGTTTGATGGATATTTTTGCGAGGAGCGATTATTTCGCTACACCGCCGGTATTTTAAATATAATTTCTTTTGTTTGGAATCCTCTAGAGTCTAGAGATTGACTGTCGATGTGACTGTTTGATTATCTGTTTGTTTGACTGTTTGTTTGACTGTTTAGTTGACTGTTTGTCTAGCTGTTTGCCGAGTATGCTCAACTCTCAATCAATGGACATTTTTTGGACACTGTAGACAGAGGGTTTGACCCCCCCCCCCACGTGCAATAATTTTAAAAAGTTTAAATGAACCAGAGGTATTTAAATGGGGATTTTTTTATTTTTGACACTCTACCCTCTCCCGTTCCCTCCCCTTGAAATAACGATTTAGCTTATGGCATAAATGTTTACATTTCATATAATTTACAGTATAATAATATCTAAATAATTTAAAGTATGTATGGCTTATTTACAAAACTGAATGCTTTGAAAATTATTGAAGTAAAACGTTTATTCCCTCAAAAGTTGTTTCTATAACCGCCCAGTGCTGCTATCAGTGATCAGTGACTAGCTATAGGAGTGATCTAATCACTTTTGCTGTAAGGGATACGAAGTGATTAACTCTCGGTAATGACTAGGATCATTAACTGAGCACTTGAGAGTTAACGCGTCGATAACAACCGTTGAGAGAAGGAGGAGGTAACTTTCAACTGTTAATGGCAGTCGAAAATGATAGTATTATTTTTATTTCCTTTAAAATATCAATTGAAAATGAGCACAAAGCAAATTGTTCCTTAATTTGAATGTACTGATATGGTTGAAACTGAGAATTTAGAATAAAATCGAATTAGTTTTAAATATTTTGCTGAGGAATTGTAATGTTTATGTTGGTAATTTTAAGTAGAAACCAAAGTCTAATGATGAAATTGCTTATATGGTTGGGAGCATTTTTGTTGGGATTTTTTGGTTTCATTGAATCTTTTACTAATATGGTTGTTTATTTTTCGAATAAATACAAATTTAATTAACTTTTAGGGACTATTTTTCTCCGCGGAGTGGTTTTCCTTGCGTTTATTACTCAGATTTTCTTTTCTTGCATTCTTTTACTCAGATTTTTTTTATATGTGTGACATTTTCTTTCCTGACTACATTTCTTAGTTCGGACAACATTTTATTGCGGACTATTTTTCTCGGCGTATCTCTACACTTCTGTCGCTCTGCCTCCTCCTCCCAAGGGAACAGTTGATCTGGCACACTGCAGCGTTGACTCTTATCTTTATTTCATTGCTTGCTTGCTTTCTCGACTTTAAGCCATCTTAGCTATGCATGGCTCAGACGGCTCAATGTCGGACTCTCTGTCTATCCATCTATTCGTCAATACATTGTATTTCTTTCATTCGCTGTATTGTATGCATATTGTATTCAAATACTATTGTATTGTGCTTGGATTAGGTGCTCTTGGGGTCCTAAACAAAAGACAAATTCAGTGCTCAAATATCTCGGGGCTGGGGAGATCCAGGACATATTATTCAAAATTATAAAATAATCTGATATAATTTAAGGCTTAGACTGTACCTTCAGTATA
>JAQIXG010003424.1:0-14937 GCA_034700105.1 Oconnorella tubifera | reverse complement strand
TCTGTCAACTGCGGGATCCGGGATGGATAAGACGTGAATGGGAAGAAGTTGGGAAAGGAGCTCAGTGGCAGCAGCAGAGGATGCCAAAAAGGCAGACGGTGCCAGCTGTTGCGCACTGCGGACTCAAATCCCGCCCCATCTTAGAGGGAGACAGGCTTGAAGAGATGTATCAAGTATCAAAATATCAAATTTCATAGCTTTCTATATTTTTGCAAAAAAAAAATTTTAATTTAAGTATTGTGGGGGTCGATCCCCAGGTTCCCCCTAATTCCGCCGCCGGATAGAATATTTAGACCTTGATAGATAATCTTAGGATATTATTTTTATTGCTTCTAATAAAAATAGTAATTGCATGACAAATTCATTGATTTAAAGTCGCCTAACAGTTTCATTGATAATTTATTGATGTGTAATTGCAGTGACAAAATGATGATATATATTTGTTGATCAGCTTAAAATGCTTATTTCCTGTATCAGTAATATAGAATAATTGTAAAATTGATAACATGATTCCTGTTATTAGAGAATTTATTAAAATTTAAATAATTTTTATTTAGAAATTTTCATATTGATCAGAATTCTTGTTTCCTTGGCTTATCTTTTAGATATTTTTTATGTTGTCTTAAAAATCCTGTCAATATTTTATTGTAGAAATTCTATCGTATCGAACTACTATTATAACCTAATCTGGAATCAAGGTGAAATACTTATCAAAAACATTACTCAAATCTGAATCGCGAGCTTGTTCTATATTTCTCAATATCAACATAAAGTGTTACCGAACGGTTAACCAGATTAACTTTAAAACTGGAAAAAAACTAATAAAAACTTTCCCGGCGTGAAATGAGGCTAACAACGCGGTAGGCTGTATCTGTAGTTACGTCAGAGGAGTTGAGATAAAAACGTAACCATAATGCGCTCACACTTGAAAGTAATCTCTTTTGTTGTGCTTAAAATTGGATGCAATTTCAGTATATAGCGTAAGAGAAAATGTATTAATGCATCGAGGATATAAACTTCGAAATGATATTGTTTTGTGTTAAGTAATTCATCGTAAAAGATAGCTGCATCCAAAGGGATTTTAGATTTTGAAATAAAGATTTGTCATAACATTTAAAAATTATTGTTCTGGCAATCATTTATGATAAAAAAACTCCATTTGTGCTGAAAATTGAAACATACCGGTATTTTAAAATCACAGAAAATTAACTACCGGGTACTGGTAATTAATGAATGGCTGATAAATATAGCAATTATTACAATGACTGAGAAATAAACTAGATGCAAAAGTATCAATAAAATACTAACAGAAGATGAGTTGCATAAATTTCTGCAACAATTGATTACATAAATGAACATAAATGAAACAATTAAATTTATGATTTTATTATCTCAACTCTGACATAAATGCTGCAAAAATAGAAAGACATCGTTTAAATCATCGTTTTAATTAATTATAAATGAACAATAAAACATTTGATAAATGAAGACAGAATAACAATTTGTAATGGTTACAAATCAGAAGAATTTCAATAATTTAATATCATTATGTTCTGTTGTGAAAATTCAATTCTGCTTATCAACCAAGTCCTTAAATATTCCTTTATCAGAAGTTTCATTACTTTTTTTGTACAATTAACAAGACTAGTCTGTAATTAATAATTACCGGTAAAACAAAATGACAAATTTCCTTCATTGTAATTATAGTCAGCTCTCTAGTACTTCATAAAATGTCCTTTTCAGTAATATCCAAATCTATTATGTTGATAATATTATATATTTTCTATATTAAAGGTATAAATAATTTACCTTTAATATATTGTTTTTTTTTATCATTGCGGAAGCGGTATGGTAATGAAATTTTACCTAACTGACCTATTTATAGTAAACATTGATACATTTTATTCAACAAGAACAAAAAGAAAAAAATGTGGTGAACAAAGGTAATTGTAATATTAAAGATAATTAGTGAAAACATACTGTAAACAATGTTAACAATAATGCAAAAGATAATTATTGTAAATTTCGATCTAACAATCCGAATCATGCTATGCATGCCTATATGGAAATATAATGAATACTCATGGCTGTTATATGTACATTGTACATATTACTGATTTACAAATTATACTTAGAAATCAGTTAAAATTTAACACGATAAAATGATTGCGCATTTAAATTGTACTGTTGAGATACTATACAATCACAACGTGATTTTATTAAATCGGTTATAAACATTACTTCATTAGCTTTTGTATATTCTTAATTCTTAATGTACTAAGTGTGAGATTAGTTGTTATTAAAAATAATAGTAATTTATGAAATTTAATTTACAGGTGATGTGAAGACTCAAACAAAACCAGAACTGAACACGGATCGTGTAAAAACAAAACAAACGAGCGTAAATTTTTCCTCACCAGCCACTAATCTTTTTCTAATCGAAGGTAATTTATTTTTCATTTTGGCTGATTAGTTATGGTGTAAAGTTTCTGATGAACTAAGGCAACAGAATACTCTATGTAATTAAATTGAGATAATTATAAATATCCATGTTATTTTGAAAAATAAAGAGTTTCATGGTATTATAGAAAAGGCTGAAATTAAATCTTCTCCTGGTATTTTTATTTATGTTATTTTTATTTCAGCTGTTAGACTGAAATAATTATGTACCCAAAAGTAAATTCTTTAGTTTTTTTTGCCCTCTAGAAATGAGTCCGTGTCAATTTTATAAAAAAGGTTAACATCTTATTAAAGCCGATTTATAGCATATGTTTTTACTTGTATGCAAACAAATTTAAATCTTCCAGAATGGCCTTCTGGTATAATATTTAAAAGCAATTGTTTAAACAACTTTGTTGATAAGTAATTACATTAGGGGAACAAAAAAAGGAACAAAATGATAATTTACAGAATGGCGATTGTCAAAACATGTTTCTGTTATAAGCTCCATATCGACTTTTCAAGCTTACGTCTCAAGTAGTTGATTAAGCCCAGAACAACGAACTTGTGTTGTGTCCTAACAATAAAGACACATTTTTTACTTCTAATCTTTTAACAGAAAAGTCACTAGTATTATGAAAAAACTACTTGTCAATAGCAGAACTGTGTTTTGATTACAACGCGTGGATAATGCTTTGGATATAACTTAATGTAATTAATCTTTTATTAAAAGGTCTAAAAGCTTATAATTTTCTTATCAGTAAAACTATACTATCATCATTGTTCACATGTGATCACACAACAAAATTATGCAACATTTTCCATTTTAACTATTTTTGGTTCATATCCACATAAATTTCTTATTTTATTAATCTTATTCAGTGGCGTACTGTAGAGGGGGGTGAAGGGGTTAAAGCCCCTTGTGAATTTTGTAAACAAAAGGCAACGCATTAAAAGTAAAGCATCATTTACTAAGAAAATATCATTTACTAAGAAAGTAGCTTTTAAATACCCTATGCAGTCATCATATAGCTTATACAGATCAATAGCCATTTTAAAGTATGTTCCAAGTATGTTTATTGAAGTATGTTTGGTTCAATATATTTGGTCCAATATAGGCTAATGAAAAAATTGGTATGACATTTTTTAACAACAATGTTTTTCAGAACCTCCGGAAACAATCCACTGGGATTCCTCTTCAATTTACTCACTCAATGCTCAGTTCTTAGTTTCTGTAAGTCACTACTTTCCTGTCGGCCTCTACATTGGACAATCAGTCATAACTTAAAATATTTTTTTATCCTGTAGACCTGAAATATCATAACAATAACAAGTGCTTAATAGACCATAAAATATAATATAATAGATATAATAGACCATAAAACCTAAAGATATTTGCAGTCTGTTTTTTCTTTCTATCTTTTATTTTGACTTTCTATGTCAGCTTGTTGTCTTCTTTCTGTTCTGACGCTGCTATATCCTATTTGCATCGAAATGAAGCATTTCAGATAAAATTATCCTAATCTTTGACATTTATCATTTTCTTGCCAATCCTTTTCGTTCACTGCCTTTTATCCTCATCGCTCATAGATTGCACTAAACGGACAGCAGCAGACGCTTCATCCCTTCACCGCTCCAGGAATCCGACTTGTTTACAGACCGGAATCATTTCTGTTGAAATATAAACGAATGCCCTTGTTTTTCGTCCTTGCTGCTATATGTAGACCATTTTGGCGCGCGCGCGGAGACCAGCCTGGTTCTTTATAAGCCGGTCGCGTCGCTGTGCCCATGGCGACATCCTGTCAAGCGAGCGTTATTACAGCGCTCGTCGTGTCAAGATTTTACGCTACTTTGTGACGCCCCGCGCTGAATAATTGATGCTCTCTCGAATAGGTTCTCGAGTACTTTGCTGGATATTTAGACGCTTTTCTCTTGTCGACTTTCATCTTGTTGATTCGAGTGGTTTCTGCTGTGATAGCTGTCACATCATTAAAGATATATGGCGAGTCGTCTTTCGCACGAATGGACAGTTTGTAGTGAAGTAGTTTGATGCATCTTTAGCAGTCGTTTTTATTTACATAATAAATAACACATGCTTCATAATAAAAATGACATAAAGAGGCTAATTGGTTAAGATACAATTCTATCAAACTTGTTGTCTATACGTCTATGCTAAGTAATGTAATAATTTTTTTTAGCGTGATAAGCAAAAATCGAGAAAATAGTTATTACTGCAATTCTCGTTAATCATATCATATAATAGAAAAATATACATTTTAATTTAGACTGATTTTAAAATTATAGTATTTGCGTCAGCTAATGATTCCCCTGCATTACTTTTGCAGTTCTAAGTTTATTGTTTTATCCACTAAAGTTGTTTAAAAGTTTACAGTAAAATTGAATGTTTGGTTTACTGCTCATGGACTACATTTAATACATATCATCTGTTGTATTGATAATATAAAATTCCATTGATTAACTTAATAACGAGTATCTTTGGTATTCGGGAATTCGAACCTAGGATCTCTTCAAGTCGATTGCTTGCACATCGACTCTAAGAATTTCCATTACAGGCTTGATTATAATATGCCGGATTCATGTCTCATGTTTACCTATAGATATCTATAGCTTGCTAGTGCTGCATGTAATTTATTGGCAATTGTTGCTTTTTAAGTTTTCATGAATAGGCAAGAAGCTATTAACGCCTGATCGTCAGCAGAAAGCTGAAAGAGGGAGGGGTCAGTTTTTGATCCCTTCGTCTTGAATCTCCGATCTTCATGGGAGGTCGAAGCAAAATTGCTAAAAGTAATTTTCTATAGGTATTGAAATCTGTCTGGCACTCGTTCAAATGTCAGATGGGTTATGAATTCTGAGATTTTTTTGCTGTGAATGCATATATGTTATTACACTTATTAACATGAGATTGTGGCAGTTACATCTTACTACGCTAACATACAATGATCACTTAAGACTACATTAACATTGGCCTACATCAGTTAAGCATGTATTAACTTACTCCTTAAGCCTACATTAACTTACAACACTTACTTCTTGTATTCTGCAATAACTTGTAATAAACTTACAATGGTTCTCCTTCTCTTTGCACATTTACAAATTCTTTATTGTTGCTCAACGATCAGTACTTAAAGAATCTTTGCTGTTTTTTTAAAATGATCAGATGGAGCCTCGAGCCGGGAATTGAAGAGCGGCGGCGGCGGTGCATTAGCGAGAAAGCGACGCTTCTCTCTCTCTGCGGCTACTGGGCTACACACGCGGTTCGAGGCTCAGTCTACGCGAGGTCAGCAGAGGACGAGTCTTATCGACGCTCATTACTCTATGCAGGCTATGGTAGGAATACTTGAATACTTTCTCGGTCAAAGTAGGCTTTCATTTAGCTGTGATTGAAAGATTATTTGGTTCCATCTGTTAAAGGGTTGTGTTTTGTTGATTCTGCAGGTATAATAATTTTAGTGGAAAGTTGAGCCATTAAAATAAATTGTGTTAAATTTTATTTTGTAATTGTTTAATACTGTGTTTTTTTAACATTTTTTTTAAAAAAAAACATAATTTTACCATTAAACTGACTTTAATTAAACATAATAAATATGCAGACAAATAAATTTTATTTGTTTGTTACAGACAAACAAGAATTTGCAGTGCAAAAAATTGCATGGTAATTAAATATCTATAAACTAGTGCACGATATCTTGTATTATTTATCTATATATTCATTCAGATAAATATAATCACATTTGCTTTGTATTACATATATAATTAATGCTTATATAAATAATACCAATTATTCCCATAATTTCACGTTTAGTACATAACATAATTTCTAACCTAATTAAATTTAACAACAGTTGGCAAGCTGCAAATTCTTTCCAGCAAATAACCTCCCGACTGTGGTTAGTCGATTTTATGTTGCATCATGAATTAGTTAGAAAAGCATAAAGGACATTTCTAATAACCCTGAACGAATAAGCAAAGCAGACGCTATGGTCGATCGATACGTTCCACTGCTTCTATAAATGAATAACAATACATCTGGACGATGACGACGCAGAGAAGTCGATATTGCTTTGATAGCTGTGAAATGTCATTTCTTAGAGGGGTCTGGACGGAAAGCAAGACGGATACCAGTAAAAGTCTTTATGCTTTCCTGATCAAGCGAATCTTGGTCGTCTGGCTAGGTCATTGTTATTATCGGGGCACGTGATATAGATACCGCGTTGAACGGTGGGCGGGGTTTGCTGAGTCATTAGGGCTGGTTATGATTTGATTGACAGTAGGCTATAAGATTGTGGATATGAAATTAATTTGATGTTTGTGAGTAAGAAAAGAATGTGTTGTGTGAATGTGTTAATACTGAAATAAAGCTTTTTGCTTCCTGGTTTTTTAGTACCGTTTCATGATGATTATGTTTTACCGGAGATTAATGGGAATCATAATTATTGGAGTTACAATTACGATTGTAATTAGGAGCAATTACTGTGTAATTAAGAAATATTTATTTGCTTTAAGTTTATGTCCTTTGATTGATCTTCACTGCAAAGGATTTTGTGATGTATTGTTTTAGTAAGAATAAAATGCTTTATGTTATATTTAATGATATAATAAAAGTAATTTTGCCATTATATGGAAGTGAAATATTGAATCCAATAAAGAGCAGCCTTATAATTTATCTAGCCAATAAAATGCAACCTTTCATTATAATTGTATATTTTTTGCTGCCTGTGATAAAATTTATATTTAATCGATTTTGCCCAACAGGAATAAAATTTAGTTTAGTGTAATTATTATAACTTTTTTATATAGAAATAGTTTATAAGATTTGTTTGCAAATATTTATTACAGATATATATTGTTGATCATATAAAATGAGATATGATATGTATAATTATATAATGAAATGTATAATATAGATATGATATGTATAATTATATAATGAAATGTTTACCTAGATGCGTAGTCTTACAATACAGTATATGAAAAAATTGTTTTATAAATCTGTTTGAATTTATTACTGTAAATTTGTTGTAAATTAGTTGTCATTGTTTAATTGTAGCAATTTTATGCTCAAAAATTATAATCAAGTACTCAAGTGTTTGTCACACTTGAGTACTTGAGTTCAAGATACTCATCGATATTCTCTGTGACTATCTTTGGCTCAGCTACTGTCTCAGAATAACTAATACAGTCACGGAAAACAAAGCTACAATTAATTTAATGACTGTGCTGCGATTCACTTAGACATCCAGTTATATGAGCTTTTTATGATCTGTTTTTGTTTTTCTCTTAAAGTGCTCACACAATTTGAAACAGAATGATTAGATAAATTTTTCGTTTAATCATTAAATGGAATATTTTTAGTTATATAGTTTTTTTATGTTCTTCTAATTTAGATGATCCTGTCGACTGTAAATCGGTGGAGTTTCAATGTATTCACGCTCGATCAGCTCACAAACGGTACTTTACAGTTTTCTTGTTTGCAAACTATTTCCTTCTGTTTTATGATACGCAATAAAACTGCATTATACCGAGGATAATGTAGATTTCTGCAATAAATTCAGTCTCTATTTTATTACTGGGATGCATTCGTGCGAGTAAAAGGTGCATAGTAATTTGTTCTGGGAAAAGCTTAACGGTTTTGCTGCAATGAATGTTTTCAATGTTGCTGCTGTGAAGGATACAGGGTCTAAAGCAATTTGTAAGCAGTGATTTATCTTCGTCTTCTGTGACATGCGCGCTGACTGGGTTATTGAAATAGTCTGGTAATGAAAAATGAAAATCTGCCAAAGGGCTGTATCAATTTGATATTTTTTCTCTGGATCACTCAGTGCTAATCGAAAATGGTTAATTAAGCTAATGATGTCAGACATGAGTATTTTAGGATTTTATTTTGAATGCTTTCCAGTGGTGCTGTTTTTTGCTTACAATTTCTGCCATTTCTTATTATGCTGTAAGCGGGAATGTGAAAATTTTGTGTAAATAGTAAGTTGTATTTATCCTCTGCGCAATAGTTGTCATTTGTAAAATATACTCAAGTGTTGAATATATGAAAACTTGATTACAGACATGCGATGTGTTTACATTAACTTCTCTAGCATTATCTAAGATTTCATAAATTCTTCACTAATATACAATATAATTGGGCAAAACGTTAGGTTTATCAAGGAAAGTTTTGTAAGAAATGCTGTCAGAAATACTCCCTGCAGAGGATGTATCTGGTTCTGGTGTCATAATTAAATTACTAGAAAACAAGGAACTATCATGCTGATTTAGTAGGAGATACTGTTAAATCAAGATGATCAGTTCTCCTCTGATTTTAACTGCAACAGTTCGTTTATTTCAATATAAAGGAATAATGGAAGTTTAAATACATGAGGAATAGTGGAAGTTTCCAGTGAGAGAGAGTTAAAAAATGAATAATCTGTTTTTCTTTTCCAACATGGACTTTTATATTTAAGATGTTACATCTTTTGTGAAATATCTTAACTATGCAGTTATGATTATCGAAATATGTATAAAAAATATATAACGATTTTAATAATTTTTATTTAATGTTCAATTATTAAATTGTAATTTAATAGAAAGAAAGAAATGAAAAAATCTCATTTCTCTTTTTGCACTGGAATTATTGCACATCTGGCCTATCTGGTTTTAATCCCACATTTGATGGACTCAATTTTATATCCTATTGTATGAAGGTCAAGACGATCATAATTTTGCTTGTAAAATTTGATGAGCATCATCTAACGTATATTCAGTGCTGTTATTTTGTTTTGTTGATAGGGAGAAGTTTATTTCACATATCTTTGCATCTCTTTCAAAAGTACGGCTTTATTGAAACCTTCCGTTTGGATCTAGTCAAGCTTATGAGATGCTTCAGTAAGCCAGTTCTATTTGAAAATATTTTATAAATGTAGGATTTTTACAATCTTTTTCTGTATAAATTACTTTATGATGGTGTGGCATTTTTTATTTGTAAATTAAATATTTTAGAATTTAAATGCTAAAACTTTAACAAATTTAATTAACTGGTACTCAATCTTATCGAATCTTGCTTTAACTGAGTTATTTAATTTTACTGCAATTAAACTACCGGTAATTTATAGTAACAAATTACCTGTGTTTAAATTTAGCTGATCTGTATTTATTGTAATATCATATGTTACTTCAGGTCTTTTAATCATAGAGACTTTTAATGTAATATATGTGTATTTAAATGTTAGTATTTGCAATTATTGTATTTTATTGAAAATGAAGTGTTTTATGAATATAGACTTATATATACTTGTTTTTAGTTATTTCATATAATACCGCTAGTTGTACTGCAATAAAAAAAAAATGGAGCATCATCAGAAATTTTTTCACTTAAAATATACATTCCTTTGCATTTTTCAGTCATAAACATTGTACACTAAACTGGCTTAAATTTAAGTTCAAAGCATAAAAGCACTAGTCTTACTAGTTTGTTTTTTAAAGAAGATTCTTTGGGGTCTTCTTTGGCTGTTTACTGCATCACTGGACTGTCAGTAGTTTGACAGGTCAATTAACGTGTCGACTCATTGAAGAAATCGTTACTGTCTAGTCGGCGGTCTCTGCATAATGACTTTCAAACGACTTGCTGCATTATCGATAGTTCAGTTCACTAATGAACTCGGCTCTTCTAAATAAGATGTTTTTTGCCTACATGATTTTTTTTTCAATCAAAATTACCTAGGTTAAATTAGATGTATTTATTATTAAGCAGCGCTGTATTATGTAGTCATCATTGTCAAATGCTGGAGAGACATTTATAAAAATATTAGCAGTACAAGTGTGTTATAAGGAAATGAATTCTAGTAGAAAGGGTTATGTAAACTTTTAACATTTAATCATTTATAATGTAAATGATTAAATTTAGCAGATCTTCAGTTGTTATAATATGTTGAGATCTATGTTGTTCTTTTAATCATACAGACTTTTAAGATGATTTAGTATAATTTATGTTTGCAAAAAATTCACATTGCAGCATCTAAAATGAAAAAATAAATCCTGCCAATGATAGCCTCATTATTTCAATATCTAATTTTAACAATAATTTGTATCTATTTTAAATTCTCATTGTGATTTGTTTATGCAGCTCTTATTGAAGCGGGGTATTTTTCACATAACCCGTATCACAACGCTATGCATGCTGCTGATGTAGTGCAGGCTATGCATTGTAACTTAATGGAAGCTAAGGTAATGACCATTTTCTGTTTTTCTTATTAACTTAGCAATAATAATATTTTCATTATAATTGACTTTTCATTATAATTGACACCGACTAAGCAGTCATTTTACATTAATGATTGGGCATTGAATAAAGCACTGTTAATATGCAGTAAATAAATAAAGCACAATCCAATAAAGCACAATAAATATGATGTTTACAGTAATGATGTAAATCCACATCAGTAGCTGTGCAAATTGTGCATGAAAACATTGATGGTTCTGCATGTGTTGATCATTGTGACTCAGTTGATAGTTATTAATGCAGTAATCTAGAAATTGTGGAATCAGTTTTTGTGGCCTGGTTAAAACATTTTGTTAAAACATTAAATAACTGGTTAAAACATTTTATCAAAATGTATAAATATTTGAGAAATAATTAGATGCTATTGCGTGATATTTTATTACTTATTTTTTTTATGCAACAATGATTTATTATACAATATGCAGAAAGTTAATAGTTTGAACAAGCATGGCAAATAAAAAGGTTGACAAACATTCAAACATTTAAAAGTCAAAAAGTTAAAAAGTATCTTGGGAAACTGTCCCAAAGGTTCCCAGCACTGAAGCCTTATTTTCCCAAAGCAAGTCATTGCTTCAGGAAAAAGGTGGACATAACAACTATTACTTAATTGGAATTTCCTTGTTTTTATATAGTTTTATGACAAATTCTCAGTACATTATGATGTTGTGTTTAGGTGTCAAAATCTCTTACCCCAGTTGAGAAAATGGCTGCCATTGTCTCCGCAGCTGGTCACGATTTATATCACCCTGGTGTTAATCAGGCTTTTCTAGTCGCTACTTACAATCCCCTCGCTGCTTTATATCACGTCAGTATTTTATTCAGTAATAGATGTTTTCCATAATATTCATTAAAAATTATTATATTATTAAATATTAATATTACTTAATTTAATTTAATCGTATATTTTTGACATTGATTTTCTATAGCTCTGCAGTAATGCTGTTTATTTTATTGAGGTGAATAAGTATTAAATTTTGTGAAATTTAATCTTAAATTTGAATATTACCAAAAAATATCTGGGACAACGATAAAGTAGGAAATTTGCACAGAGAACTTTCTTGCTTATTGTAGACGAGTAGTATTTCAAGATAAATATTCTTTAATTTTCATGTCGGAAACAAAATTAGTTCAGACTTTACTTGTACTTTTCTCAATCAATTAATGACACAGAAAGGTGACATAGAACTCTGCTTAATTTTTACAATCACAAAGCATTTCTAAATTAATATTTTGTGTGTATTTTTATTTTTATTATTTTATTTTTGCTCACGTTTATTGTAGAATTCATCCGTGCTTGAGAATCATCATTGGCAGTCTCTTGTGGCTGTACTTCATGAATCAAAGGCTTTCAATCACATGCCAAATGATACGTGGTAATTTTGTTTTCTATTTTTTGAAGTTCACTGTTTCTGCAAATTATAGTTTATCAAAATGTTATTATGATGTCACCTTTTCGTTTACACATACCAATTTATCAAATATGATAAATTAAAGATATGGTACCCTATGATTATACTTTGTGTTTAGAAAATGTAAAGATTTATTACTAATTCTTGTTATTTTGATATTATATACCCAATACTGAGAATTTTTCACAATTTGATCTATCTATTTTACTTTGTAGTCGAATTTAGTAGTTTTTATTTATGGTTTCAATTTAACATTTATAAAGAACGTCTAAAATTATTTTAGATTTTACTATGTATATAATATTTGAATGTAATTTTGATACCATTATTTGTCTGATTGTTGGTGTGCTGTTATAGTTTAAATTATTGGTCAGTAGGAAGTGGGTGATATTAAATACTGCATTGCGGGGGGAGTGGAGAAGGGGCAATTTTTTGACAATGTTTAGTCGATCACCAAAGAATTTTAAAAAATAATTCTTGCTAAAATTTTGTGGTTTTTATCATTTATCTAGCAAATTCAATGAAATAATCTTTCAAAATCGAACTTTTCTTTTGACAGAAAAAGTGCTCATAATTTTCAACTTGTAGGGGGGGGGACAAGTCTCACAACCACAAGATTAAATTTTTTGTATATTATGCTACGGAATGAATATTTTTTGACAATAAATACGCGCTATTACGCAGTCTGTGTATTTATAGTCAGAAAATATTTAACTTTAAAACCATGACACCCCTCGAAACCCTTCTCCCCTCCTTCAACAACTACTGTCACAGTAGTTGTAAAGTAGTTGGAAAGTAGATTACAAATAAAATGGTTTATGAAATATATATTAAATATTGCATTGTTCATTTTTGGCTCAATCTGATTTTTTGAACGTTTATTAATTTTATTTATGATATTTGTAATGTATCAAGAGCGGGTATTACTACACACTTTATGGACGTCTCTTGAATAATAGATTTGTGGGCAATTTCACTTGATGAATATAAATGATGCTGTAACCTATTTATCTCTTACTAAGTTGACATTTTTACTTTTGACTAATATACTTTTATGATTTTAGATGCCAGAATTTTCTGTAGTAAAAAAATTACAGATATATAACTGAATTTTAAATTTTTGATAAGTTAATGGTTGGTAGTAATTGTTCATTAGTGCAACTGCTATGTTGTTTGTGTTGCTATTTGCGATCCACGGGCCAGGCCATTTCTTTTCTGGCCTGGCTCCTTTTCTCCTGGCATGACCCAGGAGAAAAGGAGATAAGTTAAGGACTTTTTTATGCAAAAGAAAAAATAATTAGCAAAATAATTCAGAAAAAAATTCTAAGAAAAATAAAATAAGATAAAAATATATGCAAAAAATTAAGACATTGAAATTTTAAGAATTTTTATTTTATAGTAAAAATTCTAATTTTGGCTAAATTGAATCTATTTGCAGGTCGGACATGAAGCATCAGATTCGTTCACTGATTCTTGCGACAGATATAACGCGACAACACGAGATACTCGCTACTTTCAGGGTATCGTCATCTAAGTCTCTTTTATATTTATATAATTTTGTATTTCATACAAAATATCATTAAATTTCATATTTCATGTATTGTTTGCAATAATTAAGATGTTACTTGAAGATTGTTTTCTTACTGTAATTGTTTAGGTTTAAATAATTTGAGACTAATAAAAGAACTGGTAAAATTAATTTGCAAGAGTTTCTTTCCTATTTAGTTATGTTACTAAAGGATGCAGCAAGTTAGTTAAATATTAAGCTTGTGAGCTTGCAACACGGAAACACTGATCATCATCTTGTGCTCGCTACCGTGATGCTACACCCTTTTTGCACGAAAGCCTTCTGTGAACACCCGACCGCTAGACGTGGCCCAGTTGTCACAAGACGCATCATTAGCACAGCAATGTAACGTTAATGTCGCGAACGCATTTAGTTTGTTGGGTCGTCTTCCTTCAAACTCTGAAGATGCCTGGTGTGCTATTTGCTCAGCTATCCTGACTTCGGCTTCTGCCACACTTCCGTCTTGTCGGATGAAGAGACGTCCCTGGCTATCTGCTCACTCTCTAAACATCATCGAACAGAAAAAGCAAGCTAAACAAGGGGAGATATCAGCGAGCGCTGTAGGCTTATAGGAGTGTACAAAGCTAACGCAAAACTAGATTTTGAGAGCTTTTATAGCACAATTGCGGACGAAGCCGATCTGGGTTTCTCTCGTAACGACCCGAAGCCTGCGTGCAGCGCTATAAGGAAGTTGCAGGTAATCATAACTTTGTGTCGGCAGAAATCCCAGTCTTTGACCAGAATGGTTCTCTCTGTACTTCAGTCACAGATATCACCAACTGCTGGAAGGAACACTACCAGTCAGTACTCAACTACCAACCGCTGCCCCAGATCCTCACATCTCATGGGATATGCATGCAACTCGGCAGTGGACCGTTCGATTAAGGATGATCCACCTACCGTTGCTGAGGTAGTCGCTGCAGTTAAACGGCTGAAAAATGGTAAAGCTGCAGGTCCTGAAGGCATCAATGCAGAGCTTTTGAAATTTGCTCTCATTCCAATTGCTAATGCCCTGCACAAGGTTTTCAGAACAGTATGGGTAACTGGGAGAGTGCCAGCAGAATGGAAGGAGGGAATTATTGTCTCATTATATAAGGGTAAAGCTGTCGGTCAAGCTGTTCGAGTTACCGCCCTATCTCATTGCTGTTAATCCCTGGTAAGGTTTTTGCTCATGTAATTCTTACACGAATTCGACCTTTACTGGACAAGAATCAGAGACCAGAGCAATCTGGCTTCAC
>JAQIXG010003423.1:0-14937 GCA_034700105.1 Oconnorella tubifera | reverse complement strand
ATATAAAACTTTTATCATCTGCCATACAACAACAAAAGTCACATTAATTTTACTAAGACTCTAATAGCCTGTTGCACGACTCTGATTTAAGATCTTAAGCGCCATGCAACCGGCTTTGAGTCTATGCACCTAAGCACATTAAATATATTCTTATATTAAAATGGTAGTGAACGTAGTTTTAGTAAAGTTTTAGTTACAACCATTTTATTTGATAAACCATTTTATTTGATAAAATTAAATGTATTATAGGTACACACTCTGCACATAAAAAAATAAATTAAAATAGGGGAAAAAAATCAGCACGCGAGAATGTTGTTGTTCTTCAAATTGAAAATATTGACACGCGATCTGAAAAAGGTTCGCCAGCCCTGTTTTAAGGGATGTGGTTTTTTGTGGATTCAGTTAAATAATATCTTTAGGATTATTTTCTTTCATTACAACATTGTAATTTAAAATTACAATGTTTTGACATAAAGGACCATCATGTGAAAAGAGTTCTTCTGCTATAGATTCAGTTTTTTAAGAATATACAAACGTACTTTACGATTAAATTTTATTTTGATTATAATTATTCGTATAATTTACAGATATGTTCTTTGTATAATTAACTACATAGATTGTTTAAATGTTGTTTATATATATACAATATAAAGATATCTTTTGTTTTTTATTTAAAGACTCATGATAATCGTGAACATCTTGCTATGATGGAGAGAGTCCTAGGAACTCTTCCATATCGCCTAACAAAACAAGCTAAGTAAGTTCATATATTTAATTTTAATATTTACATATATGAAATATGTAAATTATTTTATTTGATAAAATTAATAAAATATACTTCAACTTTTAAAAATTATTCCCTTTGTGTTGGTAATGATTCTGAGAAGTTTTAGATCCTGTGACCATTCATCATGGGCATGTTGCACCACTAATTTTTCAATTAATTTAATTTTTGAATGATTGGTTACTAGTGATATAATTGATATTTGTTCTGTATAGGCTATTGAAGATTTGATAACTTTTTATCACATTACATTATCAAAAAGGAAAATTTGTACCAAAATATAGTGTTATTAATATAGTAGACCCTATTTGTTACAATATGTTGCTATTAAATAAATTATTTTATTAATTATATTTATGAATGCTATCTAAAATTGTACATAGGTCAAAGTGTTTCTTGTTTTTGTAATAAAACAATTAAATACTAAATACAATCGATTAATAGGCCTACTTAATATTACTGATAACCATTGCTGAAAAAAATCAAAGCTATACGTATTGGATATGAAAAATATTTTGAAAGCATTTTTTGCCTAGATGGCTTAAAATTTGAAAGTGATATCAGTTAAAAATATATTAATTTCCTTTATCTAAAGGGGTGATTTATTTTATCGTGGAAAACTTGATTGGGATCATAACAGTCTTGTCGCTAGAGATATTCGCGAGGAATATCAACCTTTATATGTGAGAAATGAATGCTATACGCATTGAGTGTGATATTAACAGTGTTTTTCAACTTGTTTCAAGCAGTTGAAGCATGTTTTCAAGCTTTAATTTCCTGTGCTTTTATTAATTCTGTCTAAGAGATTAAAAAGAAACCAATTTTAGTCGTTGTTGTAAATTCAATTTGAATTTCCATGAATGTTATTAGTTAATTTAATAACATTCAATTTTAATTAAATTATTTAATGAATGAATTTAATACTAACATTTAATAAAATTATTATACTATATACAATTTTGCTAGTTTATCGTGTTTTAATAATATTAAAAAATTAATGTGTTTTATCAGAAATGGCATTATGCTATGATTATATAATTTTAACAAAATATCACTTTGATATAGCAGAAAGCAGATTATAGTATACGATAATGTAATAACAATTGAATATAAATTGTAATAGAAAATAATGTCTGCACAAAATACTGTAAAATGTTATGCACGTGTTTTTGTTACTGTTTTTGGTGGTTATAATTAATTGATTGGTTATCGTTACGTATAACTAACTAGCATGCAGTTTGTTGTTAATTGAAATTTGATAGAAAATGCAAGTATTTGAGTCATGAACGCCTAGACTGGGACGACGCGAGTCCTGCAGGTCGGTATGTTCAGGATAACTGCAAGCCGCTCGCTGTAAGTATCCGGTTAGATGGGTTGTTTTTCCAACTAGTTAAAACTAGTTAGAACTAGTTAAAACAAGTTAAAACAAGTTGAAACTAGTTAAAACTAGTTGAGAGTAAAATGTTCAAATTTTTAATTCCGGAAGATGTTATGTAATTCACAGTGCTGAAAATGACTAGCAGGCCTGTTTAATTTTTTAGGGCTTGATAATGTGTGATTTTAAAGATTTTTTGTGGGTCGATAGCCTTGTATTAGGCTATCATCAAGTAAGTTTAGGTGTAGGCCTAATATACTAAATATTTGTAGATGTATACCTATTGATTAATATCTGCAACGATTTGACGACAACAATATATTTACGACATTTAAACGAGATATCTATTGATATTTATTGATGTTTTGCAAATTGATATTGATAGCTTTATTTCAAAATATATAAGACAAATAACAGTAGATGCGGAACACCAGTTAGCGACCAGAAAACAGTAAAACTCTTACCTAAGTTGGTCATCTATATTTTATAAAATATTATATTCAATAATTATACACTGCTAATTACTAATGCAACTACTACTACTACAGCACACTCACATACTCTAATACTTCTACCAAATAATAGTAGGCGAATAACGATAAAGCTATCAAATAAATTTGTTAACAGGAATGATGCTAAAAAATTAAGGCTCATAAATAAAATTAGTAATAATTAATAATTATCTGTTGTATATTACAAATAGCACTTTTACCAATAACTAAACAAAAATATTGGATTAACATTTTTCCTGTAATTGTCAATTTAGCGATACTTCAAGAATGACACTGAAGATGAACGAAATCTATTTGATCTTGTTGAGAAGATGTTGGAATATGATCCGCTAGTTCGGATAACCCTCGCTGACGCTCTCAAACATCCCTTCTTTGCTAAACTAAATCCCGTAGAGGTTTCAGAGATCCCAAAGTTACCCGACGAAGCAATAGATAATCGATAATCATCCCAACGCTAGAATTAAGAACTGATATATTAAGGGTAAACGAAACAAAAAATTCACGACAAATATTTATAAAATATACATGAAATATCTGTAAAATAACATTCTTAGGGTTGGGGTTAGGATCTGGACTGATTAAATAAGGGTTATGTCATAATATTTTGACGTATCAGTGTTGGATTAAAAAAAGGATATGAAACTTCTAATTCACGTAGACGTTTCTAAGGATTTTAACTTTAATTTATTTGATTTGATGATTTTTTATTAGATAATCAACTTGACTAAAGTGAACGATTTTTAAACAGTTTATAATCAGTATACATTGTCTAGTAGATGTGACATATCGTCACATAAATGCCTTCTAAATGGCCTCTGGTCTCGGTAAAGTTTGGTGCATTAGAAAATTTATCTCTGATTTTTTAATTATATGCAATTTTTCGTAATTTGAATTTTATATTAGTATATGACTTGGCAGATAATTCGTGGGATTTGATGAACGCTTTTAAATTAAAATGTATTTGTTTTTTTCTTATTACATCTTTTCTATTTCGTGGAAACATTGTTATTTCTTGGCTTTCAACTGTCGACTTTTAAAGGACATTTTACTAGTTTTTTGTAGACAAAATATCGGTGATATAGTGAATCTATGACTTATTATGCATCTCGTTAAAGGGTGCAACAAGTCGGCAAGATGTTGCCACTTCCGGGATTCAAACCCGGACCTTTGGTTTTTATGTCATGCGCACTAACTTAACTCGACCGGTTAATCAATAATTTAATTTGTTCGAACATATTTCTATATTATCGTAGATATAATTTGAAATAATTTACTTCTCACATTGTATAATAATTGTACATGTTTTCATGTAGATACAGTTTGAATTGTTTCTTTTCTCTACCGATATCATTAATAATATTGTTACTATATTATATTGTTATCTTATGAATTTGTTATTAATTATATGAAATAAATGTTTTGTAAACAAAATGTCTGAACTATAATAATATATAAAAATTTCTAATTTTTGCTAGGTTTCTTTTTTGCACCTTTCAAGTGCAATTGAAAGATAAAAATTAATAAATTGAAAAGCATAAGATATGGTATTTTTATTTATTTCAAAAAACAACTAGGATCTGTGAGTATAATTATAGTATAAAATTACAAAACAACAATAATATTAATGAAGCTGAGAATAAGATACTATATAATGCATTAATAGAAGATCAATAATTATAATTATAAGTTAAATAAAATCCGTGATCCGTCAAACGGCCCTGACAAATCGCCCTTCTACTATTAATTCTTAGAGTTGGAGTAGGGTTAGAATTCAGTTCAGCGTTAGAATTGAAATTAAAGTTAAAGCTAAGATTAGGGTTAAGTTTAAGGTTAGTTATAGTTGCGAAATGAATTGACAAGGCAGTATTGTCAGTATTTGAGGCCGTTTTGTTAGGGTACTAATAAAATCATAAAAACTAAAGAACAGTGTATATTATTAAGTTACTGAATAAGTTATATACAGTATAGAGATTTAGAAATAAAATAAATCAGATAATATTAATTGTAAACATTGCAACATTGTTTAAAAATTATTAGTACAAATTTGTTAATAATACGAACATTTTTGTATTTAGTCAAAAATAAATAAAAAGACTGCAATAAGTTTTTGTAATAAATGCAAATAACATATAAATGTAAATAAACATGTAAATAAATAAAATATATAAGTACACCAAATATCATTCATCAAATATTTTAATTAGAGCATAAATATGCGAAGGAGGCTAACGATCACAAACTACCAATATTGCGACGTTCACGAAAATTCAAGACTGTCAGCGGCAGAAAATTGTTCGAAAATAAATGTCTTTTAAACGAAAAGTGTTTGAACAAGTGGCTAACTGAAAAAAATCAAATCATAGATTTATTACTAAAACTTATTATTAAGTCGAAATAAGGTTGGAAATCGATCATTTAGTCATCTAATAATCAGTAAATGATCTTTAAAAAGTAGGCCCAACTATAAAAAGTAACCCACTATAAAAGTAAATTTTGAAGTTAAAAACTTTTTTAAACGTCTTCAAAAGTAACACACTTTAGTAGAAACGAAATATCAAAAATGAACGCAAAAATTAATAATAAAAATTATGAAAACAGAAAACACAGTTAACTCAGCTTACAAAAACCAGGAATTGGTTCATACCATCTATTATTATATAATCTTACTTTGATATTATAATATAGAAAAGGATAGTTACTGTAGCTTAAATAGATTTAATCAAATCGATACGGGTCAAAGCAAATGCAACAAAATTTGACAAAAAAGCATCAACGTGCAATTATTAAATGAGTACAAAAATTATCTCCACCAATAACTTAAATGTTTTTCTAAACTCTGTGTATACATACTTTGTATTGTTAAGCATCTTCGAACAAGCATCCTATAACAGCCTCCATGCCATTTGCAGTCTTGCAGTCAGGGATTATACTGCAACCCATCTGCTTTGCATGTGTCAACTGAGTTAATGTGCAACAAATAAAAAACTATCATACAATAAAAGGCAGTAGAACATCATGGATTACTATATTATATGAACTAAATTGACAGCTAAATTGAATGATGTCTCAAACATAACTGTCATATAGCTATCATAATAAGGGTTAACAAATAAGCCAGATAGTCAGTATTTATGGAAATCAAACCTGGATCTGTCACGTCTGAGTCTGGTGTTGTCTCGCATCGATAAAGCGCATTAGGGCATACATTAATAATGTTGTTCCTTAATTTTATAATAAATTGTTTAAGTATGTAATTATTATCATGAGTACAATGAGGAAATTGAATATAATACAATTAGGATTTTTAATACCCGCAGCGCTATAAAAATATAGTATCATGAAGTTTGAATATATTTCTAATAGCAGAAGCAAAATTTTAGAAAAGTTTACTATATAAAACAAACTTTATGTTTAATTACTAAACATAAATGTCCAAACATGTTAAGCTAATTATGCTACTAAATTGCTAATAAATTGCATTTTAATAACTTGAAATATGGTACAAAAGATATGTACAAAGATTAGGCCTGCCTATGTTTTCTTTTCTTTTTTTTCTTATAATATTATTTGCACATTTGTGTGGGCCAAAAATCTATATTATAAACTATACAGTGTATTATAGACCTACCGGTTTAAATTTTGACAGAATTTCTCTCATAGCATCAGGAGTGCTGCCCTTATTCGGAGCTGATCCATATTGTCCGGAAATCTTTACTTTTCTGTCTCGAGCTGCTTTTTTGATTTTATCAAAGGACCAGTCATTCTTACCAATCATCTCGCAGTCTGTTTCATAGCCAGATAAATCTTCAAGGAAATGAGATTTGTCCCATGTCTAAGATTTAAAGCATGATGTTATTTATTTGAATTACACCAATTTTCAGCAATAACTAAATTATCACACTGTAATTTATCATGAAGTGTGAATACAATAATAGAGTAATAAGTGATAGATTTGCATCAATATTTTGTGGATAATCATTCAAACTTAGGAAATAACTCCTTATGACAACTTTCAGTTAAAATAATAACAGTTCAAGTTTAATGTCATGGATTTCCATAGCATATGTATGATATCTCAGATGTAGATCTCAGTCACTTCATTTCCTTAATAAAGCGTGCAGAAGTTAGCGCAAAAATTTGTCATGTTAGATTCACATGAATCAAACTCTGAGTCTGTTGCGTCTGAGTTCGGTACTTTACCGCTTCACCAGCAAACTTTGATTACTTACATTTTTTAAAGCAGCTTCAGCAATAGCATACTGATCTGAAGTGAACGCCAACGCATGTTGCTTCAATCCTAACATTATCAGTAAAATAGTTTAAAGTCAGATACATGGTCATCGGATAATGAAATGAACAACATAACCAGTAATGTCTGATTACAGTACACAGGCCATGCAGACTACATTGATGAGAAACTATAGACGCTGAAGGGTGCAGCAAGTTAAACAATCTTCAGTGTTTACTGCGATTAGAGCCCAAAACGCTCATTTCAAAAATTATGCACTAATCATTTGCCAACAAAGTTAGGAGAAATTCACATTCACGTGCTTCTGATAAATAAATATATTATTATGACAAATGACCGTTGATACATAAGTTCGGTTTATAGGTTAATTTATAGGTTAATGGATACACGAATATAATTAATTAAGATAACCAAAAAAAATGAATGTAGCCTGTAACATATTAAAAGAAATATTTGTCGTGACATTTTAGTTAAGCATTGTCTTACCTTCGAGACTGTTTCCATTTCCAGAATCATCTCCTCCAGTTTTGTTAATGCTTTAATTATAGAAAGAAAGAATAATGTCAAGTAAACCTTTGTGAACAATGTTTTACATTTTTTCAAATTTCAAAATTTAATGTATGAGAATCTTTACTAATAAAGGCATATCATCAAATAATAAAATATTATAAAAATTAGATACAATTTTATACAATACAACGTGTATAAAATTGTATACTGTAACTTTAGAATGATAGTATTTAATATTTAATTATCTATTGTTAATTCAGATAATTAAATATTAAAATATATATATTAATACCACATGATAAATTACATTTGAATAATATAAATATCATATGCATGCATGAAGCATAAGTTGCATAAATATATTAGAAGTAGTTTATAGCTTAAGTTTCCCTAATTTTCAATTAAATTCAACTGTGGGCTGTTACATTTACGAACAAGCAGCATCTCAGATTTTATCAATGCAAAAATTACCTAAATTAATTAACTTTTAACCAGTTAGATGTTTAAACTAAAATTATAAGGTAATAAGTATGAATATGAATTAAACTGAAGATTTGATTGAACGCTACTTTAATGCAATGTCTTATCGTACTACACAAACGTACCTTTTATCAGTTAGTGAAATGCTAATTAATTTTGAAACATAAATGTAATCTTTGAAATAACGCGCTCATGTACCTTTTTAACACATCTTATATTGGTTAAAAATTCACTTAAATTTTACTTCCAACTTCCACCGTTGTCATTATTTCCTCCATTTCTGTTGTCAGTGAATCGGCCATTGTTTCCACCATTGTTGCCGCCATTGTTGCCGCCATTGTTTCCTCCATTGTTGCCGCCATTGTTGCCGCCATTGTTGCCGCCATTGTTGCCGCCATTATTGCCGCCATTGCCATTTCCATTATTACTGTCGAAGAAAATCAAAATATGATTGAACAAAAAAGTTAAATAAATATAACTTATAAAATAACTAAATAAGTAAGTGATACTTTACCAAAATGGCAGTTCCATTTTATTTTGATAGTAAATAATTTCATTTGATTTTCATGCGTTTGTTTACATTGTAATTTAATTTAATTATTTAGAAAAACTTTGCTACTCAATAAATCAAATAAACCAATACGAAACTTTGATACACGAATGACTAGAGTAACTACACAGGATATTTGCACTGCAATTACTTATAAAAATTCCTAAATTAATTATTTTATTAGTATCTAAATTTAGTTATTAACACGTAGAATTGTTGAATAAAGGTTTTAAATTCAAGAATGCTAGTGAATTCAGTAATAAAACAAGAGAAATTTCTTACTCAGTTTTGTCATCCTTTTCACTGAAAATCAAAACAAAATTAAATTAAAGCTCCTGCATAAGTGGAATAAAATTTCATTGAAATAAGATTCAAATAGTTTTTATTCAAATTCTCAGTTATTTACAAAAGATGACAATGAAAAATAAAAAATTTATGATAGTAAGATATTGTAAAAAGAGCTGACAGAATTGAAAAAGAGATAGGATTAAAAAATACATTATTTGTGTAATATTCATTAAACAATGCAATATTCATGTATCATTATTTTTATCAATTCCTTTATTGTTTACATCTCAATTACACGGAAAATCAGCATTATCAACGACTTATTTAATTAACTTTCATACTAAGTAATTCAGTTCACTAGTTTACCAGTCTTGATAAAGAATCTTTGATTTTTTTAAACATAATAAGAAATTCTTCGTCTTCATAATTAAAAAGATTTAGCTTTTTGTATCATGTACTTGGTTGAGATACTGACCCAACGCCATCAGTAAAGGTACAGGCTATGATGACCGTTCCACTGCATGCGGGTCTGACGCTGCAACCAAACCGCTTAGCTGCTTTAATCTAGAACACGTAAACATTCAAGAAGCTTCATTTAAACAAAAAGTAAAAAATTAAGTAAAGGGCCGCTGTTATTTAGAATTATATTTCTTTTAAATTCTATTCAGAGTCAGAATTTTATTGTTTCGGTATTTTATCACTTTTGAAAAGATGTGGGCCAAGTACATATCCCATTATATCGCAGGTTACTTTTATTGTGACTTCAAATGTCAAACTTAAAGACTAAATCTTGTCAAAGGGAAAGCAATTCTCCGTTGAGTTACAGCAGAAGCCAACCGGTGACTTATGGGAAAAATTGGTCAAAGGAAAAACTAAGCCATGATAATATAGTCTCGGTTAAGAATAAGCGCTCATCCTATATAAAAGTGATATTGACTTCAAAATTAACATTCGATACAAAATAATCATCATTTTTTCGACAATTGCATTCTTTAAGAAAAATAGTATAAAAGTCATTAAAAAGTAAAAAAATATAAAAAAATATTATAAAAGTCACCTTTTTAAGAAATAACATTTATCAAAATGTGAATAAGACAAAAATGTCTTGATTTTTAACCTTTGTTAAAAATGTGTCTTTGTTATAAAATAACCTTGGAGAAAAATTACCTCGATTACAAAGGACGATGATTTAGGAGACGATAAAAATTACCATGTAGGCCTAAGCAATTTGTCTTGTACAGAAATGTAATAAAACAATGTGGAATCATTTACATTGAAATAGCGACAAAAGTCTAGCTGCAGAGCGCAAGTATTAACTTAATATATAATGATTGTGTATTAGAAATTATACTAATTTTATAATATTTATTACTCTCTACAATATTAAATAATAACATAATGTTCAATTAGTTCTCTTTAAGTAGCTTGCTGTATTTAAATAAACTGTAAAACAATGTTATATTGATAATGACACGCTAATAAATATTATTTTATGGATCCTATTACAAGTAATAATTCAACTGTCTGTAGTAGTTATATTTTAAAAACTTCAAGGCCATAGACAAATTAAGGAGGTAATTATAAGTAGATTTAACATTAAATTATAGGCTAATAAGTCTGCTAATATAATTTTTTACGGTTTGTTATTAGTGAATAATTATTATAATCAAGATGCAAAATACAAAGTTTCTAACCTATTACTCTATTTTGCTGTATAAATCTAAAAAAATAATTTAAACTCTTTCGTTATGTTTTCAACAAGGCATTAGTTGCATTCTACATTTGAGTGAATTTTATCAATCTTTAAATGTGTCAAAAATGTCTAATGAAAAATTGCTTCAAAATTAAATGATATACATATACTATACATTAAACATGTACATATACTAAAAGTTACAAACAAATTATGCTCAATTTTATATATTAAAAAATGACATCTGCCAAAAAATATTCCATAAATTAAACTCCAAAAATTGCATCCTGAAATTGCAATTGCTCTTTGTCTTAAAAACTCAGTGCCTGGATAAGTGTGAATTCAGTCAATATATTTGAAAAATTTCCTTGAATTTGAATTCTATGACAGCCAAAATAAGACATTAGAGTTGACTTTTTAACAGAAACTAAGTTTCATGATAAAAGAAAAATAAGAAAAAGGGCTCGTAACGCTTTGCCCCATCTAGCTGTGCCCCCTGTATAATATATTCACCTGACTGTTGTACTGTCCACCGTCCACCCAACGTTTAATCACTTCACTGATGTAACCATTTACTGAGTTGACGTCAGAATCTTTGCCTTGAGTCGTATCAGTTATGACGTCAATAGAACCTCCTTTTGGCGTCTTTCTGTCAGCTTTCATTTGTCCTTTCGTTTGCTTACAGTTGGCATACTGGCCAGAGAGGTCAACTAGGAAATTTGTGTGATCCCATTCCTACAGAATCCGAGTAAAAGTTTACAAACTGAAGACAAGTTCAATAAAACTTTCTGCAGTATATAAATATATAAAATTCTATTTTTGGTTACATTTTATGTTCTCTTATACAGTGCTTGAAAGATAGGATCTATTAAATACAAAAATACTTCCACTAAATTGATAAAATCTATATAACAAAAGTTTAACAAGTGAATTGCTGTATTATATTAGGCTAATGGATGTCAGCGTCGTTTATGCCAATTTAGTCACTTTACTAAAGGAAGCGGCATGGCAGCGATACAATGAACTTTCATGGGAATCCAACCTGGAACATGAACCTTACCCGTTCGCTGCTTTATCACTTCACCATTGAGCTCTGATGAAAGAGTGAATATTTTGCAAACACTGCTGCGCTTAATACATATCTATTAGTAAAGCAAAATAAAATAACGACAAATGCCCGTATAATGGGTTTATAGCACATCGTACCATACAAAATTATTTTTTAAAATGCACTATGGTAATCTCATAACATTAAATGGAGAGATATCACTTGACAAGGACTTACCAGAGATGGATTGATTTTTTTAAATGATTGAATTACTGAGTTCTCTGCTTCAACTGGGAATGCTCGTCCCGCGCCATCTGCCCACACTGCCTGGAGAAAGGCAACTGTCGTCAAACAAATGAGCACCAGCCTCGCCTAATGTAAATCAAGTAGAATTTCAGTTGAGCATTGAAAAGTATATTGATAATAATTTCCGGTATTATTTTATCGATTAAAATAATACTTTTATAACATTATCGAAGCAATGTTATAAAGAGTGTAAGATCCTTACTGATCCAGTAAGGATCTTACACCATTTTAAAATTAAGCCTTTTTTACGCCTTCTTTAAATAGCGGAAGGGTAAGGGAGTCGGGGGCTTAAAAATACGAAATACTATGTTTTCTATATTTATGATTGCTTCACATTAAAACCAAATGAGTATCTTTGAGTACTTGACTATTACAAATTATATCTGAACCTATACATTGTAGGTTCATTTAGAACACAATGGTTCTTTCTGACACTTTAGAATGCATAAGACCAGATAATTTTACAAATTGAGAGCTGGCCTCGGTTAAAAAAATTCTAAAAATTTAAAGCCTATGCTAATTAGTAATTACATATCTAAACTTTTAAGATCAATTAAATAATTATTATTTGACTACATTACGTTGATTTGTACAAAACTGCAGAAGGGCTTGTATAGATCATGCCAATGTAAAAACAATAAATTAATATCGTACCATCGCTGCATCAAAATGTCAGAGTGAAGATTTTACAGCTAAAGAGAACGTAATGAAATTTTTAAACTGGTTTGACTTTTTATACGGCTATTCGGCTGCGTGTCATTGAAATCATCATTGATGAATTGCACAGTTGAAGGTTAACGTTTAGAGTAATTATTGACAAGAGTAATGAGGATGTAAGTAACCTTCATGTTTTATCAAATTATTCATGATAATATCATGTTACGTTTTAATTTTAGTTATAATCACTGTGAGAGTATTGATTGATTGAAGAAAGAAGGGGCTTTAGAAGGGGGAGGGGAGAAAATAAGAGAAGGAAGAGGGAACAATTAATGTATGCATACTGATGCCATTGTATTTAATTTCTTTACTACATTTTGTGGTGGTATTACTGGCAAATTGCATTACAAATTTGTGTTTTGTCTGTCATTCAATTTTTATAAGTTTTCGCTGAATTTGAGGATTTTGGTAGGAAAGTAATGATCTTAATCATCATCCCAAAAATGTTTTTATTTGGCCTTCCTCGGCTAAAATTTCTGGATTCATTATCGATTGGAGTAAGGAATAAAATTAAAATTAAATTTACATAAAATTTAGTAAATGTTTAGTAAATCTTTCAGTTCTCTTTAGTAAATCTCTCAGTTGAAGCTGAAGCCAACCTTTGAAAACATTCCTTTAAAGTATGAATGCTAACATGAATGCTACAATATCTGCTGTTTGTTTTAAATATACACTTTTTTAAATTGATTTAATTTAGTTCTTTCTAAGTTTTATGCGTTCATTATTATACATACAAATATTTTTTCGTAAATATTTTAATATAAGTGTAGAAAAATGCTTTAAAAGGTTAAAAAGTTACAACATTGAAAAAATCCGTTAATGATTCATCATTAGAGCCCTACATTCATGAAGTATTGAATGAATTCGTTTTTCTGATCGTTAACTTTACATCATCATTGAAAAGTTCACCGTCATCGAAAATCTCTGATGATTTGTAAACACAAGACATTTTTCTAGATACTGAAATAAATGAGCTCAAATTTTAAATATATTCTAAAGTTAATTTGTACACTGTAGGCCTATTTGAATAACATACCTGCTCTATGCCAATAAAGGCCTATAATGTTTTAGGACATATATTACGTTCATGGTATAAATTCTCTATGACATTAATAATAAATTGTAAACAAATAAATAAATAACTAATAATGATTAACCTGACATTGAAATATATTTATAGCAACAATAAATCTTAAAAAATTATGCAGTTACTGGCGACTGAATGTTGATATATAAACAGTAAATTATTGGTGAAACGTTACATCAAAGACTAATAATAATTATTGTAATCAGTAAGTTAATACCCGGAAATGTCAATAAAAAGCTTCCTCCACACGCTGTCATATTGCTGCCGTATTTGGTAATTGTATAACAGTTTGAAACCACAAACTGCAATATTTATGATCCAGTAATTATTGACAACAATAAATTTAAGTTTAGACAGAGGTTATGGTCATAAGCGGCTAAGGTATACATATCATTCAGTATTTTCATGCCATGTAATTTGGCAGTGAATAACACAAAGCTAGAGAGAGCCGATATGCAAAATTTTCACTGGTAAAGTAAGTAAAATGTACTGTTAGAAAAAATACAAAGAACAATGAAACTTACAAAAAAATTATATTCGTGAATGTGGAAAATGTTCTGTAGGAAAAAATATTACAGGATTGGACATATTACGTGAAAGGATATGTAAAAACTAGATATCTGACATACAACAAAATACAAGGACTGATTATAAATGACATGCAAGGATATATGCAATGACTTTAAACGATACTGCAATACAACGAGTGACGATGCAAGCCTTGTGCTGCGGGGAAAGGAGTGTAGGACATTTCCCCCCCCCCCGGACATTCCCCCCCTTTTTTATATATTGTTTTTATTATAAATTATTTAGGAAGATAATACAGGCAGACCAATTAAGTGATTTAGTGATTAGTAATTTAACAATTAGTTTCAGTTTTTTATTAGTTTCAATTAAGGTTAAGTGTTATGATTGTATATCTTCTCAGTGTAAAATATTATTGTATTATTTAAAAAATACAATACTTTTTAAAATTTTGTAATTTTTAATTCAAAAATTAGTTTTCAATTAAAAATGAATAATTAATTTTTAACTTAAAATTAATTTTTAATTTAAAATAATTCTTGAATTAAAACTTATTAAATAATGAAATACAATAAAAAAAACGGTATTATCCATTTTAATCAAATATAATTAGTTATAATACAAAACAACCAATAAAAAATCTTAATTTAAAAAAAATGTTTTTGTTTTAAACGTCGAGGAAAAAACTTTAAAACGTTAAGAAAAAAAACATGAAAAGTAGGCCAAGTCTTATAATTACATACTGAGAAATACAATAACTTTATAAAATTTTGTTATAATTTATTAAAAATTTATTTTTAATTAAAAATTAAT
>JAQIXG010003422.1:0-14942 GCA_034700105.1 Oconnorella tubifera | reverse complement strand
TCAGTAATTATATTAAAAACACTCCGGGACCCTAATTATTTTATAAGTTAAAGCGAAAAGGTATTTTTAATCAATATATGTAAATACTATTATGGTATTTACTACTACATTACAGGCTTACATGGTTACGCTCTATTTTATACTGGTTATAAATTTTAGTTCCTGGCCAAATCGTCACATGCCCTTAATGTAAAGTATAATCATAAAAATGGGTAAATGTATACTAATTCCAGAGATATATATAGGCCTAATATTAAAGTAAATGTAGACAAATATCTAACTACTTAAAAATTTATCTAAATGCATAAATATTGAAATAAATATAAAATGAAACTGAATTTATTTTTCAGTTATTTTATCATATTTTTTAATGTCTCCTTTTAAAATATTCCATTTTCAAGTCATTTTCCGCAATCTGCATTGATTAGGAAAGTGACATGAAATATAAATATGCACGGAGATGGCAAAGATTCAGATGTGCATTAAATTATTTGTTGTACCTCAAACTGTTTAGGTATGCAAAAGGAAGCCAGATTGAGTTCATAAAAATAGTATATTCTACTTAAAGAAAATTGATGAGTTAAGTAAGGATGAATTTTTGAATGTGTTGAATGAATCTATTTTATGAACAGTTTTCTGATGATATATAAATTCAGGTACTTGTTCAGATGGATCAAGGTATAGCCATAGATATAATCAAACTGACTAATTCTGAATATGAGGAATTAACACGATGTATGGATGCTATCTACACATACCTACAAGCTCAATGTCTTGCCGACTCAGCAATATCTGACGAGATAATTGCCACCTTACGAACTCGATCTTTCATACTGCTAGATCGAAGTTTTGTCAACATTCACCAAGTGGCTGTTAACTTTTCATGCAACTGTGCGCCATACCTCTATGGGCTACCAGTACAATTTTTCAGGAACTATGAAAAGCTTCTGTCCTTGATTGGAATACAGGAAGAGTTTGATGCCGGAAGCTACATATCTGCTTTACAGGATTTAAAGAATAAAAATGGGGATCAGCCATTGAATAATGATTTAAACTTGTCAGTCAAGTTGATAATGGAATTGAACAGTACAATGCAGGTATATTTTAGGTTTTTGAAATCTACTTTACAATATTTTTAGAATTGTTAACTTTTTGGGTAGGTTAATATATAAAGAAATGGACTAGGAGATGAAAAATATAAGTGTGTCAGTGAATTTTATAATAATTGCGATATAATATTTGGATTATCAAATTTATTGCCATTTGATGATAGTAATTAATAAATAAATGCAAATATAAGCTCATTGATCATTTGAGCCTAATTGATCAATGAGTAGTTAATTGCATCTTATTTACGATTAATTACTATCATCGAAATAGCAATAAATTTTACAGTCCAAATATTATATCTGAATTATTATAACATTCACAGACACACTTATTTCTTTTCATATCCTTGTCCATTTCTTTATATATTAAAATGAATTCCTAGCAGTAAGCCTTAAGTAAGCCTTAAGTCACATGCTTACTATAAATTTTAGAGCAAGCACCTGCCTATAATGTACTGTGAGAAATTTATATTATGTTAGACTCTAACATAATATGAATTCCTCACAGTACATTAAAGGCATTGTAATATTGAGTGTGTGTTAGTGATACTCTAACAGTTAGTGTATCACTAACATACACTTAATATTTCAATAACATTATTCTAAGCAAGGTATTTTTATATTGAATTTATTTAATTTTAGAGTTAATTATCATTCAATTTTATTTTGTAAAAGTATACTTTAAACAAATTAAACACTTTAATCACTTGACTTGGTGTATTCTAATATACGAAAATATTTTAATATAATCTAATTTAATATTAATATTTAAGTATCAATTTTACAATATAATGGCATTAATATTATTAAATTTGGCTAATACTATCATCAATATAACTGATTTTAAAACAACTATTGAAATTTTTATCTAACGTTGATAGTTAACTTTCTTGCACTGTTTTCAGAGAAAAAAGATTCAGTTGGAAGATATTAAGAGCCACGGTGATATTTTTATTCCAGATGTAAATGCTGTACTACGGTCATCATTAAGACTTTGTTACAATGACTGTCTGTGGGTAACAAACAGAGTTTCAATGTTATTTACACACCCAGGGATTACTCTGCAAGCATCTGACTGCTTAGGAGTTTGTACAAAGCGCCAAAAGGTATTACAAATGAATTGCAGAGGATTGTCTTTTGGGCAAAAAGAACGATTGACAAATAATCTGAAACGAATCCTTCTTAATATACCATTTGGCATGGATATTCTAAAGGAACTTATTCAGAATGCAGATGATGCTGGTGCTACACAGATCCACTTTGTGATGGATACACGCACACACCCTGATTCGCGTATATTTGACAATTGCTGGAAACCACTGCAGGGTCCAGCGCTGTGTGTCTATAATGACAGCGCATTCACAGAGAGTGATCTGGTAGGAATACAACAATTAGGTGTGGGAAGTAAAGCAGATGATCCAAGCAAGACTGGACAGTATGGAATTGGGTTTAGCTCAGTGTATCATCTTACCGATGCGCCATCTTTTTTAACTACTGGTTTAGATGGTATAAAATCGCTTTGTGTCTTTGATCCACACTGTAAATATGTGCCAGGAGCTACATCAGATGAACCAGGTATGCAGTTTAATAATATCAGTGACATGAGTATAGATTTTCCTGATGTCTTTTCCTGTTACATTGAAGATCAGTTTCCAAATAAAAGTAATAATGGTAGTACACTATTCAGGTTTCCACTTCGGACTCAATTGATGGCAAATACCTCTGAGATATCTGATAAAGTTATCAAGCCAGAAGAGATCGTCTTAATGTTAAATAAGCTGAAACAAGATGCATTTGATATCCTGCTTTTCACAAACCACGTTCAGCAGATCTTTATTTCTGAGATTGATTCTGCTACAGGGAAGCTAAAATCTACTTATAATGCAGAAGCCCAGCTCTCTTGTCAGCATTCCGAGGCCCGAAAACAGTTTATAGAAGTGTGTCAGCGATTTGGAAGTACTCTGAAGGCGCAATCAATATCAATTTGTGATATTCCTTTATATAAAGTGGTATATGTTTCCCTTATGACAGATAATAGAGGAAACCAAGAAAAATGGTTAGTATCTCAGAGACTAGGTTTTGATAAATGCTCAACACTACCTAATGAGGTTATATCTGCAAGTAAGCGTGGTGACTTGGCCTTGCTTCCACGCGCGGGTGTCTCTTGCCTTGTAGAGCGCCGTTATCATGGACGTATAGAATCACCTAGTAAAAGAAAAAGCAGAGTATTTTGTTTTTTGCCACTGCCAGTTAAGACGAATCTTCCTGTACATATCAATGCACATTTTGCATTAAATTTTGATAATCGTAGAACATTGTGGACAGGGACTGATGCTTTAGACTATCGTATTCTGTGGAATGACTTACTGTGCACGAAAATCATTAGTCCAGCATATACTCGTTTGTTGTTAGATCTAAGGATGACGACACTTAGTCACACGATGTCAGATAACGTTGCACTTGTAACCTGCAGTAAGCAGATTCTTGACTCGGCAATTCAGGCATATCTAGGCTTCTTTCCATTGTTTAGTGAGAAAATGCCACAGTGGAATATGCTAATAAAAGCTGTGTATAAGCTAATCGGCAAACGAAATATGCCACTTTTACCATCTATCGGCTTAGTGAAATTTGATCAACCAATTAATGCCAGCTATATTAATGAGACACAAAAATGGAAAGTTTTTTGGCTTCCTCCAAATGGTGAGGGATTACGTAAAGGATTCTTCGAGAAAGCACAGACTATGAAAGAAGAGCAAAATGTTACAACACCACCCTCATTATCGGTTGTCAGAAATTATGATTCCATCCTTAAATTATCATCGCTTACTGCAGAAAAAGAGATCTTTAAAAACACACTTGTCAGATGCAATTTTAGGTTTATAGAGGCTACATTCGAAATATCGGAAAACTTTCTCCGATCTTCAGTTGATATTCAATACTTGACTCCTGAGAATGTTTTAAAGTTTTTCAAGTCGTATAATTCTTTATTGCCAATGTGTGATATTGGTATTCTTCCTTGTAGACTTTCAGAGACATCCTTTGTCAGTGAGGAAAAGCTTAATAGTGTGCTTAAGTATTGTAAATCTTCTGCAGAATTTTTAAAAAATCTAGATGGTCTTCCATTGCTGCTAACAGCAGACAATTGCCTTAAGTCATTCTCCAGTTGCACGCCTATATTTCACACAGAGTTTTCCAACTTATTACCAAGCAGTTCAAGTGCTTTTCTAATATCTTCCATGCTCCAGTTATTATTTGCGGATGTGGAATCAACAAAATCAAACGTATTTAAAAAGTTTACAATTACAGATTTGTCTAATCTGCTTCAATACGAGTCTGATTTTTCAAAATTAAGGATTCAAAGTGGCCAAATAGATTGGAAGAGGGGGGAAGAATTAGAAATTCCTTCCATTGTATGGATTATGAGTCTGTGGACATTTCTTCAAAGTGCGGTTAATGATCACTTATCAAGTTATGTCAATCTCAGTGCGAAGCAAAAAGCAGATTTAGTTGTAAATTTCTTGAATCCATTAAGCAACTGGTGTGTTATTCCAGTCAAAACAGCTTCTGAACAATGCTTGTTTGCAATTGGCAACAGCTATAGGGTTGTCAATCTAAATGACAGTTTTATGAGGTATGAGGTTCTTAAATCCGGGTTGAAACCTCTGTTAAGGCGACTAAGATTTCCAGAGCTAGACTTAGATTGCAATTGTGAGGTTGCAAAGTATATCGTTACCACTGTTGATAGACCGGATCAAATTCTATTATTGCTACATCAACGGTATGAACGCCATATTGAGGCAACAACATCAAGAGATTCATTACCAACAAATAGCGAATGCAGTATTTTGTTAGAATATTTTTGTAAGTATATTTCAGAGTTAAAACCGATGCATAATGCTGCTATGAAACTGCGAGATCTTCCTATTTTTTTGACTGTAGTTGATGATGCAATTCGGATTACTTCTTGCTGCGTTTATATAATTCCAACAAATATTCCTATTAATGGTATGGATAGTTGGCAAAAAAAATCAGGCTGTGTTTTTTTAAAGAAAAATGATAGCCTGCAGAACCTTTATAATTTTCTTAACTGTGCAACAATTGGTGTGATTGAAGTTTACTGCAAGTTCATATTTCAGCATTTTGAATACTTCTCGCAGAATGACAAACTAATTCACTTGCATCATATCAACAAGCATTATCTGCTACCAGAAGAGTGTACTGATATTAAGCCGAATGAGCGCACTGAACTCATTGAATCGCTTAAAGATCTAGCATTTCTGGAAAATACCCTCGGTGAACTGCATTGTGTTAATTATTTTTATGATCCTGACAATACACTATTGTCCATTATGCTTCCTGCTTGTCGTATTGCGCCAAGGGAGGATGAGAGTATATTTAGCTATTCAGAGTGGCAATCATTTCTTAAGCTGCTTGGTTTGATTACTGAGGTTACAACTGAGATGTTTATTCAGTTTGCAAAGGATGTTGCAGCTGAAGGACTCTATTCCACAAGTGCCTACAATAAATCCAAGGCACTTATAAAGCACTTGTACTCGCTGCCGCAACATTCAGCTTATGCTATTGTAGAAAATATTGTTGACATCCCTTTTATTGCATGCCAGGCAGCGTCACAAAACTTGAAGTCCATTTATCCTCAAAAAGGTGATATTGGATGTGATAAACTTGTTTATATAGCATTCAGAAACGCTGTGCCCGTGACCCATGAGAAACTTGTCTGGACTTGTGAACATTTGTTACCTAATTGGGCAGATCCTATGTACTGCAGGAGATATGCAAATAATAAAACGATAGCTGATCAACTATGCATTCAACATGTACCACGAGTGGATACTGTTATCAAGCACCTGCAGACGTTATGCGAGAACTTTCCAAACTCTGCCGTATCGCTCAATATTCATGAGGTTAGAATTGATGTGTTTCGTTCGATCTATAAATATTTGAATGAAATTACTGACCCTGAATCTATTGTACTTGTAATTGAGAAATTCAAGGGGCTACCATGCATTCTTGTTCAAAATGGTCAAAGACTCGTACTACCCTCTCAAATTGTACTTAACTTATATGACACCGATGAGGTTCAGCCATATTTGTACAAACTGCCACTAGATCTTGGCGAATATCATCAGTTGTTTATGAATCTTGGTGCAACAGAGCGTGTAACACTGTCACAATGTATCAAATGTCTAGAAAGTCTCAAGTCTGATGTAGGGAATGGCCAAATGAATCCAAATGAAATGATGTCAGCTTATACTGCTGTGCGAATGATCCTTGAGGTTGCAGAGTCAAATATTAGTGTGCTGAAAAATCTCACTGAATATTTTTTTTACATCCCGAGTCAATCAGGAAATCTGGTCAGTGCTAACCAGCTAGTTTACAACAATTCCCCATCATTTTATGATAGGGTCAAACAATGCAATATTCAGTTTCTTTTTGACATTAAGCAATGCCGCACAACACTGAGAAATGTTGATGAGATTCTTTGTTCATTTCCTATAGAACTCCGCCCAGTGATGCTCAGTGATGTGGTACAAGAGAATTTAGTTGACTCGTCACGTAAGACTGCTTCATCTGAAGGAGTAGCAAAAGTACTGAGTGATCGTCTGAGATCTGATGGCTTTATACAAGCTGTTGCAAGATTAGCTCGTCATGATGCTTACAATCTAGGCAATAAGGTCGATGAAGCAAACTTGTCACTGGCTATCAAATGCCTATCAGCTATAGGAGTATTTTCGGTGGAGCGCGTTATTACATACTTAAGTGTGAGAGGAAATTATGTGACTGGTAGTGAAATTGAGAAGGTGTGTTTCAAGGAGAAATGCATAGGGGAGGCGGGAGTGGATTTGCCTAAGTGGATCATTTATGTGCGTGCTGATGAAGGTCTAACGCTGAAAACTCTACTTCCGCTAGTTGAAATAATCAGTTCATTGTTGCTTGGAATGCTTCGAGATTCCGTATTATATCTGCTTACCATTTTATCTTGTCAGGATGATGAAATGCAGGTATGATTGCATTCAATGTTTATTTCGGTTACTTTTTATTTTAGTATTTTAGTGTTTGATGTTGTTTATTGAATGATAATACTGCTGAATAATTTCATTCACTGAAGATAATAATTTCATTCACTGTTGAATAATTTCAACAGTGGATCTTTGAGTGTAAATAAATACAAGTGTCTGACTTGTAGTACCATGTATTTAACAAAAGAAAATATAAATATGTAATGTTCTGTACATGGTTTTCATGTGTTTTTCTATTTTTTCATACTTAGACTTCTTACCTATAGTGATTATAACTAATAAGGGGCCATCTAGTAATGACGTCACACGTTTTTGGCCGATTTTTGACCCCCCTCCCCCCCTCGTCACACATCATCACAAAATGTCAGACCACCCTAAAATGTGACGTCACAAAGTTTCAACCCCCCCTCTCCGCCTAAAAACTATTTCAAATGTGCAGAGTTTCAGGCTTTAAAATGGGGGGGGGGTGGCGGTTCCATAAAAGTAATTTTTAAAGGTATCTAACCCAAAAATTAATTAAATCATAAAAAGTGAGATGAAGTTTTTCATTAAACTCACGCCTTTAGCATTACAAAAATGTTTTTACCTCAAATTAGCGAGGGATTTGGGGGAGGGCTAACACCCCCATTATGTTGTAATTGTTTTCACTTTTTTAATTTTTAACACTATTCTAAACTCTATTCACAGATGCAGTCCAATGTGAGATTACCACTGGGTTGACTTTATAAGTTATATCTAAACAAAGGAAGACTGTAGTTAAGAAACCACATTTTTCTGCTTTCTCGCCCAGCAGGCTGCTGAGGCGGTCAATTGTCCAGCTGTACTAAACAACTGCTCACTGGCCACTCTGTTCTGAGGGGCAAATCTAGATGACCTACTTGCCCTCATGGCCTGCTAAAAGTTAAAAACAAATGGCCTGTGCTTTATCTTAATGAATCTCTGAGTCTGCAGGCATTCCGTGCTCTCGTGTTAATGTGTAATTAATAAATGTAAGTAGTAGGAGCAGAAATCTCAAGCTTCGAGCTGAAATGAAGCCAAGCGCCGAGTCAGACTCGAGTCCAAGCCAAGAGACTTGTAGACATCTTGGAGTATCATATTCCATGCGATTGTGGACCAAAGAAACAGGGCTAATTACCAAATAGAAATCGGTCACAAGCTGAAAATAGTAAAACTTGAGCCTCCTTTCCCCCCCCCTAGGAGCTTGACGTCATTTACGGACGGCCCCTAAAGTAATGATAATGATATAAGTAAACCAATTTCAATGCTCTGTTTGTATAATTGAAAGGTTGAAAAGTACTATTATTATATAGTTGTAATAATCCAATAAATGCTGCCGAATTTCAAATGTTAAAATTGAAGAACCACGATTATTTTGTGTACACTATACTGTATATAGTTCATATCTGTAAACTAAAAACTTTTCTTATTTGCTGCTGATTATAATAATTAAATTATAATGCTAATTGTATTTAAAGAAAGTAGAAGAGCAATAGAAATTACAGTATTGAATATAATATCTGATAAAATGGCTTAATCTCAATCCCCGCACCTCGGAATTGTTTCCCGCACCTCGGAATTGTCAGTTTTCTGACAACGCACGGTGCGTTATAAGTACGGAATACGATACGAATACGATTAATAGCTTGAGAGGCATGCATTGATCATTTCGCAACCCATGTACTGTATACGACTGCTGCTGTGGTCATATACCGGTAATCATGTTTATACTATTCCACTAGAAATTGCTGTATTGTTGAATGAAAATTTATCTTTTTTTGTATTTTGACGTACATACTAGACGACATTGGATGACCTATATATTCGACAAGATCATTCTGAAATGCAATCCTCAGTCATACACAGGGAACAGATTCTTCCTTCACCTGGAAGTATTGTGCCTGATCACATGCTTTCACAGTTATCTTGTGGACATTCTGATTTCTTACCTAGGGAGTATGTTGGGTATCAGTCGGATTCGAACCCAGACAGCCCCTTGGTGTATGGTGTTATTTGTGAAGAGATAATATCTTCTGATGACAGTAATCCGGATAGAAATCGTGTTTTCCTTGTCACTATTGGTCATGGAGAGTCTAGAGTGAAAACATCAATGGAAAACTTGCATAAGTTTTTGAGAAAAAAGTAATTTATGAAACGCACTTCTAGATTTGTTTCTAAGATATGAATTGAATACTTTGTTAAATTTTTTCAAATTAACAAATTCAATAAAAAACTATACGTTGTATATGTAATAAGTAAGCCATATTATTATATTGCACTTAGAATACAAGTACTTGAACGTTATTCGTGATATTTCACTATTTTATAAACAATATGACATTTCATTGTATTGTAAAACTTATGAAGCTTTTTTGCAAACTCTATAGAAAGTTATTGCGATGAGACTAAGAGAAGCAATGTTACCCTTGCTTGGAGATATTGCTTTATAACATTGAATGTTTATGAAGCTAGAAGTAATTGTAGCCTAATCCTAATTATAGCTAATATTTTCTTCTAAAATAAAAAATATTGCTACAAATTTAATTTAAAACATGAGATAATGTGATCCAGGGGCGTTAGAACGGGGGAGGGCAGCTGGAAAATGTGCTCTGCCCCTCCTGGAAGAATTTTTTGGAAATTTTCTTAAAATTAACATACAAAAACGTTACAGGTAGTTGTCAGAAACGTCATCCTGTAAAAATTGAAGATTTTTGCTTTCCCCCGCATGGCGAAAATGAATTTAAGCAGCATGTATAGCTGTTTGTGGACATCATGACTGTGAAAAAAACGGGGTAAATACGCAAAAAAAGGTCATCACATTCGCACATGTTGGAATTTTTGTCAAACAAGAAAAAGGTCGTCAGAGATAATTTTTTTTAATTTTGCGTCCCTCTCCCTTCCAGCAGAAAACCGCTGCGGCTACTTCTACATATGAATATATATGCCTAGATTTTTCCTCAGAAACCTTATGGTTTTCAGCAAACTTAATCTCTCTGGGGTGGATAATATTATGATCTTTCCACTATTTACATAACAATGATTGACCTGCTCCCTTCTTAGTTAATTTCTATATATTTTTTTACACTTTGTCTTATATTATTAAAGAAGTTTCATGATAATGGATGCATTAAAATTGTCAGTTATTTTGACAGTGCTCTTTTAATTAAGATAATTAAAGGGATAACTTTTACTATTTGATGAAATCTATAGCATTTTATTTGTTTGTTGCTTACATTTGACGCTCGCTGGCAGGCGCGGCGCCACCATCCCAGTTTTCGTTATCCCCCCACTGGGGTTCGACAAACTAAGTATTAATAACGAAATAAGGAATAACTCTTTACAATTATCTAACTGTTTTAATCAAATTATTATATTCGATCGAATAAGAGCATATTATTCAAGAATTACAGAATATTAATATTGCTGTAGACTTACTGATGCCTTAGGCTATAGACCTATAGATTTTCAGAAATATTTCTGACTATGAAATTGCTTAATTTTTTTAAAAGAAATAAATTTATTTTTTTGTCCGGCCTCCTCCTATTCCCCTTTAGCCGACCATTCCTCACTCTATAGCCTACCGGATGTTTTTGGCCATACGGCTCTTTTAACTCTTTCTTGGCTTTTATAGCTCTTTTTTGGCTTTTATAGCTCTTTTTGGCTTTTAGAGCACTTTCTGGCTTTTAAAGCTCGTTTTTGGCTTAGGAAACTTCTTGCTCAATTGGATCTTGGGATTTATTGGATCTTGCCAATCTTGGTTCTTCTGGACTTTGAATCGACTGTTGATGGGTTTCTTTTCTTTTACATGACTGTTAATCATGATGCCGCGACAAGACGTTAACCACATTCTGAAATAATAAGGAAGCATTTTTGAGATTTTAACAGCCTGTAAAGATGAAATTTGATAGATGAATGCTGAATTTGACATTTTTTTCTAATTGATCTAAATTAAAGTTAAAATCTTGTAAATTCAATTAGCTGCAAGTTAAGTATTATCAGGTATGCATTTTTCTAAATCACATTATAAAATCTCTTTTATTATCACGTGATAAATAGCTCAATATTATTAGATAAAATTAGTGATGTTAGGTCTCGAGACCAGGTCTCGTCTCGAGACCAACTCGAGACCAGTTTTTGAGGTCTCGGTCTTGCTCTCGAGTTCAAACATTCAAGTCTCGGTCTTGGTCTCGGTCTCGAAGGATCAGGTCTTGGTCTCGAAGGGTCAGGTCTCGGTCTTGGTCTCGGCATTTAAGGGTCAGGTCTCGTCTTGGTCTCGGTCTTGAGAAAAAGGTTTTGAAAAAATTTCAAAACCTTGAAATCTTCTTGATTGAAATTTAAGATTGAAATCTTGACATTTTTATTCGAACACAAATATTAGCAAAAATTATTGACAAAACTCCTGCAAATGCAGCTAAAAATAAATATTATGGTGTTCAATTTAAGTAGTAATTTCTGATGCACCCATGTATCAGTAACTGTTTTAAGTAAATCAAAAATGTCCGCAAAGATCTGTGTGTTTTCATTTCTGTTTTTGCTTTCACTTCTGTAAAAATCTATTTATTGGAACTAGCGTAGTAGCAACAAAATAATGTTGCTACTATGTAATACAGTATAAGAAAGTAGCAAAACTTTTAAAACAATATATAAACAATATATAACATAATAAACCTGATCGTCTGCTGGATACATAGAATTATAAACTTGAACTTAATTGGACATTTCTGGCACTGGTTATAATTATGAATTGTATTGTGTAATTAATATTCATACAAATGATTAATATGAATGGTAGATTTTTAAATTACAATCATTTATTACAGGTTAATACAAAATTAGAAATAATATTAATATCAATTGCATTTGACTATTATTACCTCTATGTGCGCGTGAAAATATTAATAATGTTAAATAGCCACTGCTTGTGACTGCACATTGCAACATCAAATGTTGCATTTTGTTATAATGTGATTGTGTTGCGGTTTTTTTGCTATTAACTGATGGTAATAACAGTATTTTAATTTTGTGAGCAATGTAATGATTATGATAATAACAGTCACTGTAACTGTTTATTGTGTCTGATGTATTTTTTAAAATTTCTCATAGTATTATGTATAATAAGTCGCCAACGTTTGATGGATGTTCCTTAACAAGTCTTGCATAGACCTGGTGGTTTTGATCTTGATCTAAGTTTGTCTTATGTCTCAGTCTTCGTTTCGAAGCACCTGGTCTTGGTCTCGGTCTTGGTCTCGAACCATCAGGTCTCGGTCTTGGTCTCGAACCATCAGGTCTTGTCTTAGTCTTGACAAAAAAGGTCTCGTTAACATTACTGGATAAAATAGATACCATATTATTTTCATATTGGTTATGAAGTTCTTGTTAGGAATTAATCTAAACTATATTATAATAAGCTAAACTTGTACACAGGAGATTATAGATAGGCGTAGCCTATTAAAGTTACAATATTCAAGTGTATACAATAGTGGAAATGAAGAGAAAAATGATCAACTTTACTCTGATACTTTGAATTTTTTTTACAAATGTTAAGAAATCAAACATATTTAATATCTAGCTACGAGGGTCGGCCTGAATTCGCACAGTGATCAAAAAAGTTTTTTTTTTAATTCAGAATATATATTAGACCTACCAATTAAACGGCTGGATGCAATCATTCAACGGGTAAGTCATCAATAGCGGAGCTATTCATCTGGTAGGCGATCCTGAAACATCAAATAATAAGCATACAGCTAGGTGATGTCACAGAACTATTGAATTTATCATATTACTGTTAGGATTAATGCAACAAACTAATTGTTAGTATAGAAACACTAAAGCGTATAGGTTATTAAAGCATTAATTTCTTTTTATCTGCTAACTAAATCTCATGAAATATATACCCGAAGCAATGAGGTCATGAAAAACGTTGACACCTATAGGCTTTGAAAGTTGACTCATTAGTGACTCGTCATTTGCGAAGATGCAGTAGGCGGAGCTAAAAAACAGAATAACGACAAATAAACATAACATTAATGAATTAATAAAGTTAATTATTTATTTTGTGCTATTTTCTTCTTATATGTAATTAAATTTTACAGTTTATTCATTATGTAAAGATCATCGCTCCTGCATGGTCGCAATATAATGCAACGACTACGTACCGTTGTATAGCCTACCAATTCGCACTCAAGTCTTATCATTACATACAGAATAAAAACAAACAATATATAATAACACAATGATAGAACTGAGAGAAAGAATAAAAAGGGAAAAATATAATTACTATTAACTATATATTAAAATTTAAAAAAATTCTCTAAAACTATAAGCTAATGTCATTATAATTATCATCAAATTTAATAATAATCATCACAATTTCTTAATCATCATGTAATTTAAGATATTACCTAACATGTGATTGTTTCTTACTGTTTTTCAAAAAGAAAACTTTTATTCAATGTGTTGAGAGTCAAATGTTTATTCATCACTTGATTTCTGAATCATATTTTGATAATACATCACTCTCCGTCTGTCACTGATAATCTTTTCATACTGATGATAAATTAAGCAAAAAAAAGCAGTAATTAATTTGCATTCTATAATATTTATCATTCAAAGTTCAAACATTTAGTTGTTTCGGTTCCAGATGTTGTCTTTCTTGTATTTGCTGAGATTTTTTTGATTGCAAATTTTAATTTATGTAAATTGACTTTTTTGAGGCTGATATGCTACTACCATATCTCTTGATTAAATCGAGATGCGATGAAAAACATATGTACATGAATTAAATTCTGGCATCATTTTCACTGCCTTACATTATTCATGATTTTTGTATTATTTCAAAATATACTATTATAAATATAAAAAAATAACCTCAGAATTATTCTCCTTTGCACCTCTTGTTCAATATTGAAATCATGATTGTAACATTTACAATATCCGGTCATAATGTGTCAAGCAACCCACTCATGTTGGATCATAGGGAAAACAATCAATAATTTTAACTGGGCACCTACAAATCAATATTTATTGTCTCAAAACAGCTACAAAATATAGTTCAGTTTTATGCATATTTGCTGACTTCAGTTTTTTGATGTTCTAATTTTATAATTTTTCGTATTTTAATAAGTATAAATCAAATGATACAGAAACAGGATTTTTCATAATTTTAAAAATTGAAAAGATTTTGTCAAATCTTTGGTTTTGATGCTATAAGCTTCTACATGTAATCAGTAGAACATTAACTCAATTTACCATTAATATGAACTCTCTAGGAATAAGTTTTTTTTTCGAAAAATTGTATCTAGTCTTATCTTTATGTTTCTGATTCTTGTGAATTTTATATATTTCCATTCAATCCATTGGATAAAAACTGTATACAAATGTTTGATTGTTATTGACGCAGTTATACTGGTTGTTTACAGTCGATTACGACTTTCTTAACCAATATAATAGTTAAGTTAAGTTATTAGTTTAAAATAAATATGAAATCTAAGCATTAGATTTAACATATATATAAACATATTAGGTTATAATGCAACTAACATTGAATGTCGTAATATAAGCCTACGTATCTTTCATTGATGAGGCTATAGTTAATTTTAAAACAAGTTTTGATTTTTTCATTATTCATATATAATGTTCCATTAATGTTGTAGATCCTAAATACTATCAACTTTAACTCGTATTATATATTAAACTTTATTTTTTTATCTTCATAATCTAAATAATCGACATAATAAAATATACTGTTGTATATCGTGACGTCACTAAAATATTTCTTAATCAAACAGTTAAACAACAA
>JAQIXG010003421.1:0-14944 GCA_034700105.1 Oconnorella tubifera | reverse complement strand
CTCACTGAACGCCATTTTGTAAGGGATATTTTATTACAAATGACATCCCTGTGACGTCAATTTTAACTGGTATAGCTCGTAATTATAAAAATAGTTTGTATTAAAGTTGGGTTTAAAATAATTTTAGTCACAATAATTTTTTTTTAAATATTGGTCTTTATTTTAATAGTTATTGTAGAGGGTCGTTTTTTTTACGTTCACAGTGTATATAGTTTTAATTTTAACCCCGGACAGTAAAAACTAGACTTTCACGGCTGCATCGCGGTCGTGAAAAGACCTAATATACCTTTCATTGATGCCGAGAAACCTTCCTGTTCCGGTGACCGGACTGTCCGGAGAGTGTCCGAAGAGACCGGATAGTTTGACCGGTGTCCGGTTCTTTGTGTTGTGTCATTCATTCGACGACCGTCTGATTCGACTCGGTGATAGGTCCCCGGAGAGATAGGGAAATGATTATTTCGATGTTTGCACCCTGTGTGAACCTGTGGTTAGTTTTAGTTGAATAGAAAGACTGATTTTGTCTCTAGCTTTATTTACCCTGGTTGGTATTCTACTTGATTGCCATTAGAAAAATCTTACTTAGTTTTCTAAATAAGGCAATAAAAATCAGGACTTTTTCTGATTGTTGTTGGTCTAATTTGGATAGTTTTGGACATTTGAATTTATGATTTTTAAATATAGGACTATTTACTTTTGTTTTATCTGTGTAATATGCGTGCTTTATCTGAAGATTTAATGCATCTTCAGAAACTTAATTTCACGGTTTATTAAGCTTGAAATTGGCAATTTTTGTCAGATTCGTTAAAAAAGGGATTACTCTGCTGAGTAACCCTTTTTTAATGAATCTGACAAAAATTGCCAACATACTATAATAATAAACGATTTTTAATATTAACCAAAATAGACTTTCAGTCAAACGATTAGATAAATATTTTAATTATAGGCAAACAAAATAAGAACCAAACTAAGATTTTTGTACGTTCATTACATTTTTATGTGTCGCTTTAAAATAACATAAAGACTGTTATTGTTTTGTTAAATGTGTTCAAGCCAAAAAAAATATTATCGATAATAATAGCATAGTAATATACCATTGTTATAATATTGTTGCTGTCATATTTTCTAGTTCTCATTAGAATTATAATTGAATATCTAGTTAGAATTATACAGCTTATTAGAATTATATTGCTTGTATTTCTTAAATGATAATATACTAGTTGACAAGTTGAGAGTTTTCAATTTTCAATTTTTATTTCTCTCATTTTACTCTTTAAAACATTATAATAACAAAATTAATTACAAAAATTACACGGTTTCTGTTTAATTCAATTAGCCTACGAATCATTTATAAAATCGACAAGTTTTGGTTTCGAATGTTTTTTTAAAAAATGATTTCAGTTCAATGTGATTGAAAAAAAAATCTCAACGTTGAACAGACGCCTTCAATAAAGATGCACGAATAAGATTCTCTAAAAGTAATTGATCAGTCGCATTAGTCAATCTATCGACTGTGATAGATCGATTGAAACTGTCTATAATCATTTGAAATATCAGATATATTAAATAAATATATCCACACGTCATATACTTTACGTATATATTAGTGTGAATGATACGCCTTTTGTGTACGTAGGGAGAAATGGATAGCAAAAAAACTTGCAATTCGTCAGATAACAATAATAATGCATTTCGTTCTTTATTTAATTCATTCTGAAATTATTAATAATTTCATTTAGGCTTATTGGTATTCTGTTTATGTTCTTGCGTATATTTTCGTTTATTTATATCTTCTAATTTTTAATGAACAGGTCTGATTGATTATTTAAATAATAATAATTGGTTAATATATCATTATTCTGTGATATAAATGGTGAGTATTAATTAGATATCAAGTTAGAAATATATATGATATAACATTGATATGAATAATCTTAAAACTGAAAGCGATGATAAATAAATGCTATTTTAATAATTCTCATTATTCATTCTTGCAATCTATTCACATTAATTCTCATATTCATATGCTGTTTTTTCACTGATGATCATGGAAGATGCAGACCATGTAATTAACTGTAGGTCTAGTGACTACTAGATGATTAATAGGCAATAACGAATCCAAGTCGAAACATTTAAGTATCAAACAACATAGTACAACACTATTAGCATCATGTAAGTTTACAGATTATTGCAAAAGAAAATAATTGTTTAACGATTCTACTCTTTTAGCCCAGAAATAAACAATAGTCACACGCTGATTTTAAACATAAATAAACTCAACGAAATTTATTTCGATGCAACGCTGTAGGTATAAAAAATAGGTTTATATTACCTATCGTCACTCGGATAGAAATCTCAGTTTGCTGATTCAACACCTGCGATCGTTTAAAGATTGTCTTCACTTTGTATTGATTGTGATGCAAATAAAAAATTGTATGTAGAATATGAGCTGTAGACCTACAGGAATGATAAGCACTTGTTTGCTATTTTATTCATAGAAAGCTGCCTGCGTATACTGTATATACACGCAGGGAACTTATGTTAATGTTATTCGATAAGTACAACGGATCAATAAGTGTCATTGTTTCAGTTAAATACTGTTTTAAATAGCTTAAATACTAAATAAATTGATTATTTTCATTGTGTTTGTTCGATTTGAATTGAAGTAATACGTACAACTTAATAATAATTCTTTAACATAATTTGATATGCTGTTTTATAATTAATTTTAAAGACTCAGAAACTGTTAGTGAAATTATTTATTTATTTATTTATGAACGCATAAAATAAATATATTATAAGCAACTAGCCAAAAACACCAAAGACACAATTAATATGTAAACTTTATAGAAATTAGAAACTTTAAAAATTTGTAATGATTCAGTCAGGCGATATGCTCAAAACTTTCGACAGAATTTCTAATGCCATTAGTATTAATTACTTAATTATTAATTAATGCATTTACGCTGCAGTTAAATAAGATTAACTATTTAATTTTGATTTTCTTTTCAATTAAACCAAGCAGTATGATGCTAATATGCATTACAATTGTCAATGAAACGGAGCAAGAGAACATTGCAATTGCACAATATTGCTCATAAAACTGTATTTATAATTTTGTTTCTTTTCGTTCAGGAGAAGTTTATCGTTCAGCTCTCTGCAGATGTTGTCCTAGATCGATGCGGCCAAATCGAGGTAATCAATTAGGCCTAATTAAAGTGAAAGTTTGCATTTTAATTTCTATTCAAATGTAAACTTTTGTAATTTGCATAATTTTATTACTATTAGGTTATTCAGAATAATATATTGATAACCTACATGTTGACAAGATAAGAACAAAATAGTCTTTAAATAAATACAATATTAATTAAATATTGTATTTAATTAAAATCATTGTAATATATTTGAATTAACGATAACTGTTTAGTTCTTTTTGACCAGATAGTAAGAATCACCACCAGTATTTAATATAAAAACTTTTTTTTCTAAAAAAACGTTGCTTATATGCCTAAGGCGTTGCTTATAGGACGAACATCCTGTTCGTTTTACTCTAAAGTTAGCGAATCAAAAACAAAATGAGCTCAAATTTACGAGGATATCCATACTTTCTAACTATATAGCTCCATCAGTCTCTATCTTTCTCAATTTCTTTAGCGTCTTCTGTAATAACATAGAGCGAAATAAGATTCCTACTATGCAAATTTTCATCATGAACTATTCCCATACATCTGTTGCAATGAAGCGAGATTCGCATTCGTTATAATGTTGTCCATTTTACGCATGCAATTCACAAATCCACCAAGTTATTATATGTCCAACGCACTCCTGTTCTGCTGTTGCAGATGAATTATCAATAAATCTTACCCTAGCAAGCTGGTCATTGATTTTGCAGCAGAGTTTTTACATACAAAATCTTTTAGTCGTTTGGATAAGATTTCTAAGTAATTAATGAAGCTTGTTGACAGAATGGTTAGTTGATTAGCGATTGTAATTCGAGAGGTTTTAGAATCGAATCCAGTTGCGATTGTCATTAATTTTTTTCGAGTTGTTTAATTTTGAAGCTATCTATAAACTATGCTCTATAACTTCGGTGCTACTTACTTACTTAGATACTTATTTACATACTTGCTGACTTGGTTACTTACTTGCTTGCTTACTTACTTACTGCGAAACGTTTCGTTTAATAATTATTTTCTTTTTTCATTTTTTAGTTTTCAATCATTTTATGCTAATTTCGGGGGCCAGACTTGTTAGCCATTGAGGCTACAAGTTGACTAGCTATTAAGCCTTTAGGGCGCAGGCAAGGAGGGGGGGTTATGGGAGTTAAGCCCCCATTTAAAGTAAAATAATTTATTTTGTAATGTAATGTAATGTCAAGGGCATATAATATGAAGACGTTTCGTGTAATTATCTCAATGGTGGACATTGCAAGAAGCCTTTGATGTTGCAAATGTATGAAAAAGATTCAATTTATTGCAGAATACTTTTCAAATTCTGGTTTTAAATATACCGAGCTTGAAGATTATAAAAACATTAAGATGGTAATGCATTCATCTGATAAATTTAAGATATCTGACAGAATTTGCTATATTATTTCACTTTTTCTGTACGATATGCTGTAAAAAGAAAATGCTGTAAATCTTGTAGTCGACTGCACTTTACTGCAGCCGGATAGTGAGTGAGTAATGTAAATGTGTGAGTTTAGTTGCATCCGCTTATTTTCTTTCATTGCAGAAAGTCTAACGCAAAGTTCAACATTTGGCTCTCGGTCCGCTCGGCCTCTAGCGTCCCACGGACGTCTGCTCTCCGAGACCGGGGGCTTGGGGGGAGGGGCAGAGTACCGCGGCGGAGTGTCCCAGGCCTCGGCGAGGTCTAGAGCACCCTCGACGTATAGAAATGAAAACAATGGAGCTGCTAGAGCTCTTTTATTGCCCGAAACCTGTAAACTTTTGACTCTTAAATCTAATATATATTAATATATGATATTAGCATCTTTGGAATTTGAAATAAATTTTCTTGCTTTAAGTTAAGATTTAAATTGTCAGCTTTTAATCAATTCTAGTCGATATTTTGCAAGGGGGTTACTAACTAAAGGGTGCAACAAGTAGCGACGATAATTGTTATCATACATTTTGGCTAGATATCAGTCTTTAAATTAAAATTATAATTTCGATGTTTCTCAATGTTTCATTATAAATCTACAATTATTTTTAATAAGCTTATAAATAATTATAAATATTAATTGTTGAATTTAACTAAATAATTAAAACAAAATTCAAAACAAGTCAGCAGAAATACAAAGATTTAATTTCTGAATATAAATCATTTCATGAAATAAAATCAGTTTGCAAATAAAAAGTCAATCGTTAACATAATAAAAAGAATTCAATATAAGAAAGTTGTGTACACATATTAAATCACAAAACTTAAATACAACAGTTCACTAAATGCTCTAAATACGCGTCCAATCAGAAGATAATCCAGTAAATACGTGTCCAATCAAAACCTACTCCACTAAATACGCGTAAAAATCAAAGATAGTCCACTAAAAACGCATCCAATCAAAACATCAGATTTCGTCTTCGTTTAATAACATATTAGGAATTCCGTTTTTGATTGGAAACTTTCGTCCAGTTTCCGGACAGACAAGATTTCCCTCCAGAACTTCAACCTGGGAACAAGAATAAACGCAAAGAAATCGGCTATATTAATTCTTAAGGTTAGGATTATGTTAGGATTGAAGTAAAGGTTAGGATTAGGATTAGGTTTACGGTTAGTTAAGGTTATTAAATGAATTGACTGGGCCGTTTTGTCGAGTCAATGTATTCGAGGTCATTTTGTCAGGGTACTAATTCATCGATATCATTGCAAAAACTTAGTTAAGTATGTAGTATCGATGCTTAAAAATGGTAAAATTTCATGTAAAATTAAATCAATTTTATTTGAATCTCATGCATTCCAGCAAAATATTATTTTCAGTGATAAAATGTCACCACTGATATAAACAGAGAAAAGCATGGATACCTACCTCTAGTAGAACATGATGGGCTTGTTTTAGAAAGTCTTCATGGGCAGCATAGTCCTCAGGGAGGTCCTTGGGTAGCTCCCCCAAGTGCCCAATCTAAAAATTAAAAAAATATTAAAATTCTTATATTGATAGATTTTTTATCACAATTTTTTTATAAAATTCATTTGAGAAAGATACTCTGAAAATTTGAAAGTTTTGGATTGAAGGATCCAAAACTTTCAAATTTTCAGAGTATCCTTCTCAAACGACTAAGATTCAGGAAAGAAATTCAATTACAGTAAAGAACTTGAATAAAATACAATGATAATTAAACGTTTATTAAATTGCAGTTATTACTAATTACGTTTGAAGCGGCTTCACAAACAGCGTTCCACTCTAACTTGGGAATCATTCGAACGATGAACTCAGGATTGAAATCAACCGTCTGAACTTTTACATCGGCTGCCTGAAAACAAACAAAAACAGCGTAAAAATCGATTTAATATAAATTCTAACTTAATTTCAGAACCAACTATATTAAGTATCATTTATATAGTATTTCACTAATTATTAAATTTAGACAAGATAACTTTTAATTTTTTCCCCAAATTTAACACTAATGTTATATGATGTAAATAAACAAGGTATTAAACCGAACATCCTCCACTTTATCACAATATTTATACTTTCGTTTCAATTTTTTAATAAACCGATTCATTTTATGCTTTATCTAAATATATTTAACTCGTTGATGTTAAAATTGATTATATTTAATATATTACACTTTAAACAAACCTCTATTCCTAAAGGGAATCCAGTTTTGACTCCTTTAATGATAGCCGAAGTGAGAATATTATGTGTCAAAAGCTTCATTTTACAATCAAAATATACTGTATCTTTAACTGTTAAAAATATATATTAAAAATTATATTTATTGATCAGAATATTGAATTTATTTCTATAATAAAATATAAACAATTCTATAAAAGAATTTAATTTATTTTAAACCAAAGTTTAAAAAAAAATTGAATCAACACATGTCATCTAAAAACAACAATCTATTTGGCAGTCATACTAACAAGTATATTTTAGTCTAAATCAAATTTTAGATCAAAAGTCTTACACTATTTTATATCATTTAAATAAACTATACTATCTTCAAATTTGTCAGAAGCCAGAATTTATCTTTTTGAAAGGTAACATTTAATTGAGAGGATAGAAATATAATGTAAAGAAGGATAAAAGTGGATGTTTTACTCTGAAGTTAGTATGAATTGTCATAATAGTGCCTTTTTTGCAAGTGTCTTAAAAGTTTTACTTAAAGTGCCTTACATCTTACTTAATTGTCACCTTATCGAGAAATTATTAACTAAAGGGTCTTACTTAAATTTTACACTCAAATTCAAAGGCTGCAAGAATGTTTATGTGAAGAAAACTTATGGTATTCAACATAATACTAACACTGTTAATAATTGAAATAAATATGCAGACAAAACAATCAGACGAGTATATAATATACTTAAAATGAGTAGAACACACAGTACATGATAATAATTATGATTTACACTGCTAGAAATACTTCTAAGTACATTTGATTCTAAATTTATCGACTACAATTATATATCGCATTCGAAAAATGCTCGCAATTGTTCCAAACGCCTATTAAACGTAAAATATTTTGCTTATATTTTGATATATTTTATTAAACTAAGTAACAATAAAACTAGTAATAATAAACTATACGTAATAATTATCCATAATTACTGAGATATTTTAAGACTTTAAGCACAATTCTCAGTTCACAAATAACACAAATTGTTTACAATCTAGATAATTCGTATCATTTCATTTAAAAATACTTTTCAAAACTAGATTTAATAGTCGCTATTTATCGAAATAATTTCGCGGAAATTTATCTAAAAACATACATTACTGAGATAGCAATCTAATGAATAACAATACAAGTATAGAATACTAAATATTAGACAATAATATACTTATTATATTATAAATCATGATAGTTTTATTACAATTTGCTTTATATTAATTAAAGTAATTTTTACAAATCTTCTATTACTAAAACTAATACACCCAATAAACAACTTTCAATTCTAACTTGCTAAAAAATATTCTATTTTGTGTCTAAATGTAAATTACTCACTTAATGAATAATTGTTCGCTCTCATAATTACAAAACTTGCTTCAAATTTCAATACATTACAGTTATATAACAATATACTGTTACAACTGAACAGAGTTACAAACACACAAAAGCATTAAAATCATCAGCTACCGAATAAGAATAAAAAACGCAAAGACGGATGCATTAACATAACAACTGACCAATTGGGACAAGCGATAGATTAGTTTAATATTAATTGACTATATTCATTGGACAAAACGTATTCGGCATTTGATACTTTAACAAATTCAACTATTCTAAAAGCTGAATATCTGTCGTTACTACAATTAAAATATTATTAAATATTTACTACCTCATAACAGTCTCAAATATTTGCTTACATATATTTGTTTAAATTATATAAAAAAAACAAAAATATATATAAAAAACACATTTTTATATATCAGACTCAAGTTAATTGTCTGATTATCAATTTTAAACTTTCGAAAAGGGCATAAGTTTACATTAAACGACAAGTCTATATATTAATAAGCAGAATTTACTATCTAATAATGACCAGTTGCATTCATTTTCTACTTAAAATCATAAAGTATACAAAGTAACATAAATATCTACAATCTAATCAACACAAAAACTAGTTAAATGACTGTCAAATCAGCATACAAAACTGTTCAATCTTGTGATGACCAATTTAATTACGTATCATCACCATTTGCATCGTCATCATCATCATTTAGTCAAAGATGATGACATCGTTATCATCAACCCCGCATTAAATCTACTGATGCTATAAATACCCTTCCTTCGGAATTCCCACAACACAAAAATCGCCCGTTTCCGACCCCGAAAAACCGATAAAAAATTTCCAGCAAAAATCCCCAGATCAGATCTAACCGTCTTTTTAATTTTATGTTCAATCGTTCCAAAAATTCACTACCCACTTTCTTGGCACCCTCCCCTATTATATCCGCCCCCGTCGTGATTATCATGATGATCCCCCTCGTGGCGCCCCCCCAGCGCAACACTCCCTGGCCCCCCCACGTCCGGTAGTTTGACGACGCGTTTGAATTTTCTACGCGCGTAATTTACTTGGTGAGAAAACGTTTCGTTGATGGATTTTTCCGTTGGCTCCGGATGACCGCTTTCTAGACAGAATTTCCGCATGTAAGCTGAAAGTCGGTTAAAAATGTAGGACGTTTCATTTAATTACTTCTCAAATTAGATAAATAGATAGATAGGTAAATAGATAAACAGGCCAATAGATAAATAGGTAAAATTTAGATAGAGAGATAGTTATTTTAAACCAAATAATTGTAATAGGTATATAAAACACAATTCGTATAATTTTTACCTTTCATTACAAAAAAATGCCAAAATAACTGAGCTTTAAAAGAAAAGTTTTCGAGAATAAAATCAGAAATAAAAATTTATATGATCGATTAGTTAGAGCGTAAAAACAAGAAATAACAAATCACGAGTTCAAATCCGAATAAAGCAACACCCCTTCTTTCTGCACCTTTAGCAAAATGCCTCAATTCCTACAAGTTAAATCGATACTTAAAAATAGGTGACACCACTGTAGCTTAAAACAAAACAGCTCAAAATTAACTTTCAAAACACAACCGATCGTTCCACTAAAAACTCAAAAAGAAAATTTTCTTATGAAAACTTTCATCCTCACCTTTGCTGACCAGAACTTTTGTCGGATCCAGTGGATCCTTCGTCAGCACATCATCCGTTGACTTACAATTTAAACCCTGTCCTCTTGACGCGGCCAGTTCGTCCCAACTGAACACCAAAGGGATGAGCCTTCGCAACACGAACAACGGCGCCCCTTCTTTTAGGGTCGCCGACTCTTTTAAGATGAACTGGAGTTTTGACTTACTCACCCAGACATTGTAGTTAGGCAGGAGTTGAACCTGGAGCCCTTTTTCGACGTCAAACGCTTCCGGTTGCTGGGTGGTGAAAATAAGATAATAAGAAGATGTATCGTTTGTGGGGATAGTTTTTATGTTTGAGATATAAAATTGATAGTAATCAAGGAAAACGCACAAAATAAATAAGCAAAATGCAGAAATAAATACGATAATATCAAATTTATAAATATATAAAATAAAAACGCAAAATATATAAATAAATATGCAAAAATATCCAAAGTAAATACGATGCAAAATACATGAATAAATACATAAAATAAATACATCAACAAATAAACACCGCCATACTGAGTTATAATATATAAATTGCATAATATATATAAAATAAATAAAATAACTAAATACCATCATGCCAAGTCCGTACAAAGAACAAGTCGATGGGACGTTCGCTGAAAAAATCGGAGAATCATAAACGCTCCCGCCCCCTGGGTGAAACTTTTCGTGCGACCCTCCGTCCAACGACGTTAGCCCGCCCACGCTGCTCCCACCCCCCCCACCCTCATTGTGTGCGTTAGATGAAGCGCCATCTACTGACGTTTCGATGAGAGTATAGTACGCAACCAGTTCACGAAAAAACGACATCGCCTGACTGCTTGGGACTGGCATCAGCGAAAAAAGCAACGAAAGAAAATGTTTTCAATTATTTCTATTAGATATATTTATTAGTAAAATGCAATGAAAATGTTTGACAACATTCAAATAATACACCATGATGTTAAACTTAATTTATCATGTCAAATTTCCTCTTTTCAATCATCTTTTTACATTACCTTATAATCATGTGATCAACTTATATAAATTCTCAAAGAAGACAGAAAATTAATCTTAATTTAAGAAGTTTTTACAATAACATTTTAGACTTACTCGGCGGTACCCTAGTGCAAGCAGCTCTGACTTGATGCAGCTGTTTCTCCAACTCGTGAATCTTCTGCAACGATGCCTTGTTCTCTCTCTCAAGCATATCTACGTACGAACGAATGGGCGGCGCATCGTCGTCTAAATTCTTATCTACAAGTGACGCAAACTAATATAATAATAAACTAATAGTTGTTAATAAAAATCATTTTAATAAAGCTAAAAGAATTTCATTAAGTTATATACTTAAAGGTCTAAATAAGAAATAGACGTTATTAGAATCACAGTGCAATTTATTTTCTTAAATTAAAATTTGCTAAACTTAAAATCAAATTCTCGCTAACACATTAAAAATATCAAACCACAAACTCTAACATACCAAAATGACACTAAAACTATACATACACCAAGACTACACCAAACTCTAACATATCAAAACACTACACCAACTCTAATGTACCAAAACACTACACCAACTCTAACGTACCAAAACACTACACCAACTCTAACATACCAAAACACTACACCAACTCTAACGTACCAAAACTCGTCTGCAGGTCGCTATCTTCATCTGATGACTTATCGCTCGACTGGTTCCTATTATTTCTATTCACCTCCCCCACCCTCCCCATTTCTATTCCATTCCTTCCCGACGTCGCTGCTGCTTTACGATGTCGACATTTGCAAGCGTCACCGCTAGCCACCTGGGTCTTAAGCAAACGATTCTCAGTCTTGAGCACGTCAATCTCAGAGTTTATGTTACTTCGGAGTTCCCCAAGGGCACGCTTGACGCCAAGTACTTCCTGTTTTACGACCTTGTCAAAGGTCAAAGGGTAATGAGTGCACTTTTTAAGGGTAATGAGTGCACATTTAAAGAAAATTAGTGCACTTTTATCGGTTATTGAATGCACTTTTAGAGAATATGAGTGCACTTTCAAGGGTATTGCTCGCAAAACAAAATGTCCCAGGTTCAAATCCTGACGCTAAAATTATACAACACGCTACGCCATTTTGCAAAACGCTTACTGTAAAGTAACACGCTCTATTTAACCACCTTTGAAAATAAGAAACACAGTTATAATTGCAAAAATTAAGTTATTAATTTTCAAACGCAATAAATCTAAAACAAGTCATCTTCATATTCGTTCCAAACTGATAAATCTGGTTCATTTTACGTTCCATACCTCATATTCCGCCTTCGACACCACCAGCGAAGGAGCATCCATTGCAAAGAAATTCACCGCGGAATGGGGGTCATACCCACCCAGCCCCACCCCGCTTACCGAGGCAGACCCCGAGGCGTTCTGGGCCCCCCCGCTGTGACCCCCTCCGTCCACCCTTTGGCGTTTGTTGGACGACTGGCCGGAGGAAAGGTCGAGGTTCTGGACACTGCCGTGAGGGGACATTCGATGAGAGAGAAACTCCATAGGTTCCATGGAGTGCATTAGCCGGGACTGTTGGAACATTATTGCACTTTCCCAGTTCCCTCCTATATTAAATAACTTTTTCCAATACACGGGAAATTCAAATCGTTTTCAATACTAGATAACGTCTTATCGAATACGCAAGGGAAATATAGTGTCAGATCGAGTTAGTGGGTGTTTTTGAAGACATAACTTTCAGTTACCGCTGAAATTTATTCAGTGATATTCGTTTATATATTCAATGGTTAGTTTTTGTAGTAGGATTCAGTTAAAATTGCAAGCCATCATCGGAGATGCAATATGCAAAAGTCAGTGAGAAATATCAATGCGAATCGATTGAACAGGAAATTGTTACGATCTTGAAAATGCAAGTCTTTATATTGGTTTTTGTGTCGTTTTATCGTCTAATTAAACACAAAAATGAACTATTAGTATTTACAAAACATGAAATAAAACAAAAAAAACAGTCAAAACAAAATAAAGAGAAAATACGGCATTATTGGCTCCAAACTTCTTTATGCAATATTTTCTATATAAATTTCTACACAAAAGAAATTATTTTCTGCGCAATAAACGTACAACGAATTAATTTAATCGTCGATTTCCTGCATAAAAATCATAAACAAAAAATAAGAAACGTCCCTCGTTAGGCAAAATAACCCTAAATAATATAACGTACGATTTAATTTTTATAATTCTTATAAAAATGCGTTTAAAATCAATTATGATATAAATAAAAAAGCGTCGAATAAAAAATCTCTCGATTGCAACGCGAGGGAATTATTCCGTTTTCCTAATTTCAGGAGAAAATAATTAAAAATAAAAAAATAAAAATTAAGTTTAAAAATACATTAAAAATGTAAACTAAAGAAATATCGTCGTAAATAAGATTATAGCGTTTGTACGGAATGACGTCATTTCACTTATAAAAAATTAAGCTAAGTGAAAGAGTACTAACTGTTATCTTTATCTATCAGTACTAACTATTATCTTTTTCGTTAAATATTATCTTTAGTACTAACTTTGATTGCAGTAAATAGAATTATAGCGTTTGTATGCATGGAATGAAGCTATTTTTCCGTTAAAGTTCTATCTTAACATTATAATACCACTATTATTTTTATTTATCAGTGCTAACTACTATATTTTTCTTACTATTATTTTTTTCGAGTGAATGACCTCTATAGCGGGTCAATTAATGACCTCTATAGCGGGTCAATGACTTCAATAGCGGGTCAGTGACCTCCAGAGCGGGTCAATGACCTCGAGATGTATAGCGGTCAATGACCTCTATACCTGGTCAATGACTTCTATAGTGGAGCAATGACCTCTGTAACGGGCCAATCACCTCTATAGCGGGCATGATGATTATTTAAAAAGAAATGAAAATGCTCAGAAAAAAGGTTTCGGAACGAAGTTCCAGTGCAATCCGGCAGAAAAAAGCACCGAATAGCGGTACAAGGATGCAGCGAGTTAACGATAAAACGAAAGATAACGACTTTTGCGTTAATCGAACCCGATTATTCGATTACGATTTCAGCGAACTGCCACTTCTGCATAAACTTTCAACTAATAAACAATCGTTGTCATCAGTTTATTACATAACACTGCATTTTAATGCAACACTTTCTTAGCAAAAAAACGGTTACATGAATATTTGTCACATAAAAAATTAATAACAGTAATTGCTTTTGTTAGTTAGGCTTACGCTTGTAGTTGACCGAGATATATATTATATAGTCACTAATTTTACAATCTAGACAGATATATGTAGAATAAATGATTCATTACAGTCTTAGTTGTTCCGCACGTGCGAAACGCACTTTATATCTGATGAAAAGTGCACGCGCTTTAAGGCGCTTTATTTTAATTTATCATTAACGCATTTATTAACGCGCTTCAACGCGCTTTATTATATTCGAAAAGTTCGCGCACTTTAATGCACTTTATTTTCGCCACAAACGTGCGGAACAACTATGAATACAGTAATATGTTACCGGCTATACCAATTATGAACTGTAAAAATGCGTTTTCATTTCTTTATGCTTATTAAAATCTTCGGATCATGTGGTTTAAATAATTATTATAACCCCCCCTTCCTCCGTCCCATTACTATATATTTAATATATTATATCATCTCAAATTTTCTACAGAATAAAAAGAAGATATATTTATTAATTTCGCTTCTACATTTCATTTGTAAATCACTATAAACTATTAACGGAATCTATGACGCTGTAGGTCTATATGAAATTAAAAAACTACCCGCATAATAAACAGGGGTGTAGTCCTAAAAAAATAAGTGGGCGAACGCCTGGATCTGTGGCGTAAAGCAAAATCTTGCTGGAATGTTTTTGCGCTTTGTTTTAAACCTGTTGTATGTACAAAAATACAATAAAATTATTATAATAAATTGAAAATTAATTTAGTTTTGTCAGATACAGAAACTATTGTGAAATAATTTCAAACGATTACAGACAGAGAGACACTCAGAGAACAAATACATAGGCCCAAACTGATAATGTTTTAAACACTTTTTATATTATCTGTGTGCAGATAATATAAAAAATTAATTTAAAAA
>JAQIXG010003420.1:0-14946 GCA_034700105.1 Oconnorella tubifera | reverse complement strand
TATGTAATATTTTATGTAATAAATTACTATGTAATATTTTATGTAATAAATTACTATGTAATAGCAGACGATAGAATTTATGCTTATTTTTAGGCTATGCTTGTAAAGAAACGAACAGTTGCTAGCTGGATATTGAAATGAAGGTATTCATGGCATTATAGAAAAATATTCAGTGTTAAACTAGAAATACATTTTGGGTTATTATCTTAGAAAGATTTACACTTGCAACGATTGCCCACTCTGCTGCTGGATTTTAGCAAACAAGTCTGAAATATCTGCTATATATTGCTATTGTATATTATACTGTACATATTTTAAAGCTTATAGATATTTTACAGTGATCTTATATCTTTTTTCCTATTTCAATTACTTCTAGTTTATTGTGATATATTAATAACATCAATTTTCTTATAAAAGTATTTAAATCGATTAAGTTAAACAAAGGTGTTGACAATGATTAATTTTCGTGAATTTTTCTAAAGGTGATAGCTTCAGTTTAACATGCGTATCAAATCTAAGTTACTTAATTGAAAATTAATCAATAGGTACATCTGATTGTCTTGCTAATGATAGAAAGTAATGATATAAATATAGCAGCTTAAAAATAAGTTGAAGGTTTCAAATGTTAGAGATCAGTATATAAGTAATCGTTAGCTTATGGCAGTCTATATAATGAATTGGTTTCTAACCTGTATATATGCTTAACTTTAGGATTCATTGTACATCTGTTTGTACAATTTATAGTATGAACTATTTTGAGTATCAAAGAGAAATTATTGAAATAAAAAACAAGACAAAGACTCATTTAAACGCAATATTCTAACATTATTATTACTACGATCAAACGCTTTATAAAATACACGATTACAATATTCATATAAAGATAACACTTGAGTAACTACTGCAATAATAACTTTATATTTGTACATTGAACAAAAATAAGCGTAAATGATTATAGCATTGGCATCAGTTTTTTAAAAATCTGCATATACAAGCTCACATCAGCAAAAAATATTAGAAATTAATCAGTTAGCATAACGGCTAAGATTTGCAGCAAAAAACTACGCTGAATTTTTACAACATTAAATCACTATTAAAAAGTTTGAGATTTTTTATTTAAACTTAATTTAGTTTCAACTCGAAAATAAACGTGTAACTTAAATTATCTATTAATAAGAAGCTAGAAAATCTTTAAGTTTTATGATTTGGCTATTACAACTAATTCAGGTCATAAGAAACTACAAAAAAACAAAAAAACTCAGAGCAAAAACTAAACAGAAAATAAATATGATTTCTAAAATAATAATAACTCGATTAGCAATATACAAACTCAACAGATATAAAGAACTACGTAATATATGTAAATGCACATTAATATGCAAGCGGCGTACTACAGAAAATTAAATATATAATTTTTATAAACATGTTTTAAAATAACACAATTATCTATCATTGAATTAAATTATGCCACTAGAATGAAAATGAATTCATTTTAAACACAAAATTATTTCCTAAACTAAAACTGTTACTTTAAAAAGAATAAAAATAGTTTTGGAAGCCAAAAGCTCTAGTAAACAAAAAAGCAGATTAATAGACATTGCAAAGCATTACTTATTAAACTCATTATAATTAAATACTATACATCTAAGTAAAATGGAATCTATATATAAATGAATATCCTGCATATATTAAGTAATGATTTCTTAATAAAGACTTCTAAATTTACCAAGTAATTTATTACATTAGTGATAGTATAAATTGCTATATGATTCAACTATACAATCCTTGAAATGCAATCAAGAAATAGATTTCGCTAGCATAATAATTACAATACTAAGTTATAAGCTATATTGTGACAAATAAAGACAACATGATACAAAAGCACACAACACACTGAATATAGGTAACTTCAATACAAAAATGCCTAAAAGAAAGTTGTATACTGCATTGACAGATACCATTATTAAATTGCATATAATCAATAAGTTACTTTCTCTAGAAACTACATTTGTGCCAAGCAGAAATTATATTAATCATTTAGTGAAAAAATGACATAATCGAAAAAAAACTATGAAACCCAGTTATTGAAACACAAGTTGTTTTAAACCACAAATTCTTGATTCATTTTTTATAAATGTACATCACAAACCACAATTAGCAAATTTTCTGAATATAGCCAAATTTCTGTGATACACTAATCCTTTTACAATGTAAAACAAAACTAATATAAAATGTTTAATATAGTACAGACTGTTGTTAAACTAAATGTGCATCTTATCAGCAGTATCAGTCACATTGTTGAAGTAAATACATTATATTTGCAAATTAAATGTTTTTAATTGCATTATTATAGTTACATTATTATACCTTATAATGTTTTTCATTGTATTATTATACTTTTCAATTTGTTTATATCAAATAAAGACCTTAAACAAAGCAACAGCATACGAAAAAGCATTTAAACTGAATTGTAATTTTTAACCTCAAATCCTACTAGAAACTAACATTCAGATATATATTGCAAAACTGAACAAATATTTTAATTCAAATTGCCATTCACTAAAACATGAATAAGGATGACAGCTAAGTGAAAAGTGCTAAGTGAAATCACTTAGATTAGATCACTTATATGAGCGCTAAGTGAAAATTGAAGTGATGGGATCACTCAGATATGAGTACTAAGTGATTGAGGAAGAGGTGGTTGGAAACATCTGACATGTTCCATGGGCAAGCTATCTACATCATTGGGTTTCATGTATTTATTCAACACAGCGCAAATCTGATTATTCAGAATCTGAAACTTTCTAACACGATCTACCATTTTCTTCAGGGGCTAAAACAACGCAAATCAAAATTAAAATCTATATAGTAATAACAACCAAATGCTTAACATCTACAACAGATAGAAAAAATCTGTTACAGAAAAAACAAGAAAACGCAATGAAACTGTAAAAATACAGTTAAAAGTCTTTCTTCTTAAATATCTGAACTTGCTTTTAGAATTCAATTGGAAAAAACATCACACAAGAAACATAAGATATTTAATAAGTACTTTTACTTCTATCAAATTTATACTAGAAGCAGTAGAAAAAATATAACAAAACCTATAAATATTACAAAACACAATAAAGATCGCTCAATCTACGTTATTTTACCTCAATCTACGTTATTTTACCTCAATCTACGTTATTTTATCTCAATTTCAAAGCATCCAAATTGCAAAGCAACATACTCATCTAAATGTTTCTTTATCATATAAATCAGTTCTCATTTAATAAATTTCAAGTATTTCTACATTTTACAATAAATAAAAAATTTGAATCATTTCTACTTTCATTTTTGTAAGTATTTCTACATCGTACATTGACTTACCGTTCCTTTAATGATTTCATCTTTCATATCGACTCGATTGACTCGTAGAATATGATAACAGAAGTCCAATGACTCAAAGCGGCTCTGTTGGCCCAACAGTACAATGAGAGCACATCCGGCCCAGTTCAATCCCTCACCAAATAACTGTCTGTAAATCACAAAAAAATTACACAAATAAAAACTACAGTAAAACTTAATAAGATATAATAGTTCCATTTTAAAAGTATTATTCATACATGATCCATATAATGGTAAGATATATATCTATACTATTATGAATTATAAAATTTATGAATCCAGCCAGATAACAGGTTTCTTAAAGTTAAGATCGGAACTTTTCAAATTGCCACAGAAAATCTACACCTATCATTTTAACACTGATTCAATTAAAAATACTAATATTTTATTTAAACTGAAACAAATCATCACAAACGGAAAGAGATTTCAAAACTCCTCAATCCAACAATCAATAATTAAATCAGTCATTTTGTTTCCACAATTATTAAATTAAAAATTATTAAATAGTTAATCTAAACGTAAGTTACCTATTACAGTACAGTAATGATTACACAAAATTCAAACCTAGCACTTTGATTTCAAACCTTTTTCTCTAACCACTTCAATATAAATCACACCAATCCAAACACTGCGAAACTAACACTTACTCCACAGTATATTCATTGACGCCAACTGGCATACAGTACACAAACTGCACTGCGCTCCAGAGTCTATGAAACTCTGTACATTCGTCTATATTCATGACACCATTAGATGGCTGCGTGCCGTGCCAGATAGCGTCATCCATGTACGACTTAATGCGCGTCAGTACTATCTCAAACACCGACAGTCCGCAGCAGAGTCGCTCTCGCGTCAGTAGGTCACCGTCAGTAGCTATGTCAGCTTGCTGTATCGTAATATTTAACAAGTATTTAAATTTATGTAAAGTAATGCAAATCGTTTGAATTTACGTAAAATAATTTTAATGGTGTTGTACTGACTCAATCCAAAGAGTTATATATACAAGTATATATAAAATAAATCTAAATACATTACGTATATGGTAATGTAACATAAATGTAATATTACACTGTTAATATTATATTAAATCACCTTTATTACTACTGTAAAAAACAATCTTAAAAAACAAACAAAAAACAACAATTCATCAATAATAACATTAGGATTTGCATACAAAATATCTATTTGTAAGAAATTCATACTGATACATGAATTCATAATACGTATAATCATTCTTTATCAATCTTTCTACGCGGAGAAACTCTTCTGAACTATTCTTATTAAGGCAACAAGATTCAACAAGATTCAACTACTAACCCTGTGAGTTCCAAGTTTTGATATGACAGGAACAACTTGCAACGCTGCATACTTAGCCTCCAGTCTTTTCATCATTGTTTTCAGTTCTTGTTCTCTCTCTTTCTTATTATCACCCTCTGTAATGATTCAATTATATAATTTATATTAACCTGAAATATATAAAAAAACTCAATAAACAACGTAAATGTGGCAAAACTATACAATTTAAACACTAAAAATCTGTTTCGTAACTCTTGTTAAGAATATAAGTGTAAAATTCTCAGTCGATATAAATTTTACATTTAATAACATAAACTACAAGTTAATGGAAGTAAATATATTCGTCACCTTTCAACAGTATAAAAGGTTTTGGGATAATATTCTGAAACGGAGCAGCGTGCTTCAAATCTGAAACCTCATCTTGTGACTGTCAATTAAATAAATACCAGATTTTTAAACTAAAAAAATTTCTCTTAAAGATTTATAATATACATAATTATATCTTCAAACGACTTGCTAAGAACACAACAATAAAAAATACTTTAAAAATGAATTTAAAGGCTCCTAGAGGATTGCAAATACAAAAATTTCTACCAATTATATACTAAACAATCATAAAAACGCATTAATAAAGTATATAAATAAAACTAACCAAACTCTGTTCTATAAGTAAACAAAACAATATCGCGTTGCCGATTTCGCGAAACGCTTGGAACACTTCTGTCCTTAGATCAGGATACTGAATCATGTCGCTAAGTTGAGCCAGGTAATAGCCAAGTATGCCGGGAGAGCCATAGTCGTAACGCAGTAGTTTGCACGTCTTGGGCATAACACGCATTAGAGTCTTGACGTACTGCATCAGGGTGCCTTGCAACTGAAAAAATTACAAGAAATTTAATTGATAATTGTTTATACTTTTAATCAATACCAGTAAGACAGTAAGTCAATCAATCAGTTATTCAAACAGTCTTAATTTTCAAGTTTGAATCTATAGTTTCAAAGTTTCTCTTGATAATCCTTAAAAGATTACTTGATGCACCCTTTAGCTATTATCTAATATTCACCCACAATGGTCACACAACAGAACCCAAACCTAACCGTAAAGTTTACTTTCATTAATTTTAACTCTATAAAAACGTACAAGATTTTTGATGATTTTTAGTAGTTCTTCGATAACGACAGCGATGCCTTGATAGCCGAGCAGTTTTGCAACGACATGAAAATGTGGCGCGCCAACAAAGTTAGCATACAACGAGTAGATGCTTGCAAATGATGAGTTCAATGCCTGCGTGAATAAACAGAATCGAATAGTTTATAACTTTAAAAACTGAAATAAAGAAAAAGTATAATTATATATACATTTATCTATACAACATATATTCACTTTCTGCTTTCCTAGTTCGCCAGCTAAAATTTATAATAAACTTATATTATCAGATATCAAATATCTTTACGATAAATTAAAATTTATTTAAGACCAAACTTTAGCTTGGAGATAGATCAATGATAAAATTGCCTGAACTCTACCTTGGTTCCCCACAAGTACTGATAAGAAGTGCTCGGTGTTTTGTCTCGCTGGATAGGATTTGCAAAACAGATTACCGTCTTTACGAATCTACAGAAGTTTTCAATTAAAAAATTTAATATAGTAGTATATCTATAAGATAGACAAAATGTGCATAAAAGTGCATTTAAAGCATGCATTCTAAATGAATCTAAACTCTACTAAAAACATTGAAGCAATACAACAATTGAAGTAAATCATATGAATAAACGTTATAGAACCTTAAAACAACTTATAGAACTTTAAATTATATGCAAAGAAATTTGTATCTAACGCATCCTTACACTTAATAAACAGAATATTGTTTAACTAAGAATTCAATAACTTAAATAAATCATGTTGCAACGGTACATCATGACGCAGTTTTCAGTTACAGTGGCAGTTACGAAAGCCTTTCAAATGGAGAAATATATAAATATTACATTAAAAAGAAAATAAGAAAATAATAGCTTGATCACACAGACCTGCTAGTGGCAGCATTGTAGCAGTAGTTGGGTAGAAAGTCGTAGTTAAGCTCCCAGAAAACGTGTAAAGTTATACGACCATATGGAGCGGAGACGTTATGATTGGCTTCACGAAACATTGCATCAAATTCATTCAAAGCCAAATATTTAGACAAGAGTTTATGAGCCAAGCGATTACACTCTATCAAGCCTTCTAATTCCTGTATAAAATAACGCAATACAAATGTTGGCTATATACTTCTTATCAATATCACGTTCTGTTTGATAGCTAGATAATGAGCGGCCAGACAAAACAGTGCCAGAAAATAGTATGGACAAAATGACATAAATAAAAAAGTATTAGGGTTAGGGTTAATAATAATAATAAAATGGTTCAAGAATAAAAATGATAAAAATATACTCTACTTTGTACTGTATTTTATCAGTACCGTTTTATCCTGTACCACTTTGTCCTAGTACCAGATGTGTATAACATTAACTATGATATTAAATAGTTTAATATAATTAAATTTATGCCTTATTAGCCATATAATTACAAAATTTCACATAAAATGTCAAAATTTCAAATTACTACAAGTTCTGAAACTACAAATTACTACAAACTGAATTGTTTTAAAATTAAACAAAAAGTTGATATTATTAAAACTAAACACAACGCGTGATACCAACCACAATTCCAGTGATGTCACCACTTTCAAAACGACTGATAGCGACATCTAGTGAACGTTGCAGCGATGCGTTAATTCTTTGAGAAATCAATCGATTTAGGTCAATCGAACGACCGAGCAACTGAAATATTACAAGAAACACTACTATAACATTAATGCTAAAACTTTCACAAACTCTAAAACTTTACAAACTCTAAAACTACACAAACTCTAAAACATCACAAACTGATGATACTTTAAAACAAACAAATAGTCCACCACAAATATAACTTAGGTAAATAAAATACAGAGCACAAAATTAAAAATATTTAATACAAATAAAAATCCCATTCTATTCTCCGACAAATATAACTACACAAAAAAATATAAAAAATAGACTAAAATAACACAAGATAATAAAGCAATTTCCCTTATGTTGATCTGTACTTAAAATCTAACAAAACTGCCAAGTATGGCATTAAGATTTCACAAGTTAACTAGTCAAAGTACACCTGTATAACGTATATGTCTTTTAAGTTATGTCTTTTAAGTTAACCGGTTGATTACCTGTATATGTCGTTGTCTGAGTAGAGTGTGATAACGATTAGATACTGGATACGGTATCTTCATATTGAACTTGGCGCATTCCGCACGAAATCTCTTATCTAGCATGATACTAGAACAACAGATAGAGAAAGAAATTGTCTTATAAAACTGTATTACGTCATTTTAATAATAAAATAAATAGATCAATAAAAATAACTACACGATAAGAAAAAAATAAGCGAATAAAAAAGTACAAGATCACAAAAAGTGAAACGTAAAAATAAAATAAAAGATTTTATTGGTCAGTGAAATAATTTAGAATGTTACGATTGGTCAAACCTTCCAGCCCAGTGTTTGTAATAGGCAAAGATCTGATCACTGAGTTTATAGACAAACTGATCAAAGCATAAATTAACCTGTACAACAAAAAACATTCATACTTTCAACTTTTGCAAAAATTATAAAAATTAATTATAAAACTTCATAAAAGAAATTCAATTTAATCTACATTAACATGACATCTTAAATATAGCTACAGAATTAAGTATCGCGATAAAGGTGAAGCAAATTGATGAAATATCGAGAAAGACACTGAAACTGAAACCTACTACCTTCTGATATAAAAAACGCAATGCGTACCTAATATTAATCTACATATAAAAAACACAATTAAAATATTTTCATTACCGACTAAATATGAATAAAATCTAACTTAAAGTCAAATTTTTACAGCACTAAAATTTCATAAAACACTAAATAGTAGTTTTCCTAGCACAAACTTATTAGTTTACGCCGAACAATTTTACAAAGTCTTCTTTCAGTCTCAAGAAAAGAAATTAAACTCACTTCAGCTTCAACTTCGTCGTATAAGAACTGTTTCTTGAATTGATGCAAAGCGTAATGTGCACTGTCATTGTACAAGTCCAATGGGTACAGAATATATCTGTCGTTTAAAAAAGGTGTAACAAATTATTTCATCATGAAAAGCAATAAAAAAGCATTAAAAAAATTATATTTACTGAAATTCGGTAATGCAACTAGTCTTAAATAACGCAATATAATTAACTGGTAAGGAACTAGATGATTTCCCAACCCGGAGATCTCCCTTCCGGGGGAAATCTCCAGGGGGGAAATCACCTAGACCCAACTGGTACACGTAATATTACAAAATAGTCAAATATAATTATAATCAGATATAATGTTAAAGTTAGATCGAATGTCTAATTACAGTTCGATTGAACAAACTTGATGTAGATTTGTGAAATCAAGCATCTTGATAAAGGGTGCAGCAAAATATTGCGAGCAAAATTAAATGCAAACACAAGCTCATTCAATTCCGAGTTCGAAGCTCTAACCACTTTGCACAACGTCAAGCATAAAAAAGATTTACAAAATTGTTACGCCACTAACTCCATCATGGAAGCTTCCCTTGTTTCCAGAATATGATCTGTGAGAATCCACGGCAAAGACATTTCAATAGGAAACTGCAAGTCAACATAGCCGACTTAGTTAAAATAATAATAATAATAATAAAACTGATTTACTACACCATGGTTCAATAAATAGTAAGCCAGAATATTTATTTCAGTTGAAGTTTGGCTTACTTTTTATTGAACCACGGTGTAATCTACTTAGTTAAAATAATAATATTATCATCTTTAAAATTCTATTTAAAATTCAAATAATTGATTTTAATAAAAATTGAGTTAAATATTCGAAAGTAAAGTTACTCCAATTCAAATGGCTTTTAATAGCGCATTATGAGCTGATGTATTGCATTAACACATTGCATTAACAGCTTCACTTTACTTTACAGTAAAATAATTACTTGGTAACAAAAATAATAACTGAGTAATAAAAATGATTATTGAGTAATAATAATTATTACTGATTAATTAGAGCAATAAATCAGTACCTGAATTCTTTTTCCCATGGTCATTTCCAGAAAGAATTCGCGATACCACAACTGAGACAACTCGCAACATTCGTGAAGAGTTTCTACAGTCATAAATTAATGGAAAAAAAATTTAAGTTTATAAACAGAAAAGATTACAATCTGCGTTGTATAGTTCACAATCAGTCCTACGATATAAAAAGACTTACTAAGGGGTGCAGCATGTCAAATCAAATAACTGCATGAAATGCGGGTAAAAAGAAACAATCATATTTAAATTGAATGCGAAATGAGCACTGCAATCAACAATGTATTTTATCACAAATGGAAACAGCATTAAAATTTCATAAAACGTAAAATAGTAATATTTGTAGTGCAAACTTATTAATTTACGTAGAACAATTTTACATAGTCTTATTTCAAATCAACAAACCGTTATAGCTGAGTAGATAGGTCCAGAAAAAAGAAGTTTTATGAAAGTTATCAATCGCCATAAGATGTTGTACGTCGATATCTTTCCTCAATGTTTTCTTCCCACCGCTTTTATCGGCAATAAGAGATTCCAGCATCGTACGAACCATATACAACTAAACGCAGAAAATAACGGTATAAAAACTACAAACAATTTAAACTATTTCTATCATCTTTGTTGGTTTGCTTAATTGCGCATAAGGATAGAAAATCTATTTTTCTAATGCTGGTTAGTGTCTGCTTTTATACGCTTGTTAACGTTAGAAATTAAAGTTTCAAATCGAAATTAATTTAAAATTTAAAGTTCAAAATCTAAATTAAAGGAAATGCAAGTTTCAAATTTGAACTGTTTTTTTTAGATGGAATAAAATTCAACAAGTAGACAAAAAAAGAAGTTGTAATGCAAGTATAGACAATATATATAGACAATATAGACAATATAGACAATAATGTGACAAATATAGACAATTTAGACAACAATGTGACAAATATAGACAATACTTTAGACATGAAATGGATGCGAGACCTGAGTGCTGGAGGGACCAACATTTCGTCTCGGAACTTTTATATGAAAGTTCTCATCTGAATCTTTCTTTCCCTTGAGGGCGGGGTCATCCTGAGGCTCCACCCCTCTCAACCAATCAGCACAAGTCTCGCGCACTGACACTATTATACTGCAAAGACAAACAAAAATACAAATTTCTAAGAAATTGCAAGTTGACTCGTAAACATTTCTAAATGATTATTTATATATATAACACAGGATCATGAGTTTGATCCAAGTACAAGGACTCTTTAAAATGCTGTCATATATTTTAGCATTTAATAAGATTATAATATTAAGATTATAATATTAACATTTTGTGAATTGGTTATAGTAAAATCTTAGTTTCTTAAAAAAAATCAATAATTATCAAAGACTTGATAAAGATTATAAATATTATAATCTTATTAATGCCATGATGTCATCATAAGTACCACAAAATATACCACTGCAAATCTACTACTACAAATTGATATACCACTACAAATTAAAAGAATTTCACAAATCACCGACCCCAACGTTTTCCAATAACTACAAATCAAGAAAAGACTCAAACCTGCGAATAAGTTCGCGTTTATTCTTGACAGCTTTACGGAGCGGATCTCTCAGTTGAACTTGAACAAACTCTTGCAGCTCAGCGTAGACGTGTTTACGTATGGCATCCATGAAAACGGCTTCCATACGTAGCATCAGGACTTGTAGACCTTTGATCATTGCCAGAACTTCTATCAAACCAAACTTCTCTTCACTGCTGTAGTTGTAACGTGTTGACTAAAAACAGAAATGTAACAAAAATGATATTAATGGGTTAAGAATTGGAATAGGTGATACAGAAAGTAAGATGAATAAAGAAACTAAATAAAGCGTTTACAAGATTTATAATGATGATGCCAAAAAACAACATCATTGTTGAAAATGAGATTTTAAACAGTAAAATTTTTTAATAGATAAGAATTAGAGATTAATTTAGAAATAAACTTTAGAAGAATACAAATAATAAAAATATTAAATTAATAATTTCACAAGGCATTCAAGCTTTTCAAAATTCCACTCTGGCTAATATAGCATGTAAGCTCAAGAACTATTAAAAATGTTTAATTTAATAAAACAGAAATTCAAGCCATTAATTAATTGATTAGATAAAGAAATCACAACATACTCTCTCATACTCTTCAGCGGTGGGAGGGCAGTTTTTATTCTGATGTTGATCTGTAGGATGCAGCAACTTCCATGAATACTTTCAACAAAAAAACACGACAACTTTTTATATCACAAAAGTCTAATCAGCAATAACTTAGAAAAAACCTGTAAAATTTTATACCATAAAATGATTACTCAATGACTCATCAGAGCAAAAAGATATAACACGTTGTTGTGTACAAAACAATGCAAATTAGTCATAAAATTTAAACTATTCTGTAAACTGTTTTTTACTTTGTTTTTACACGACGTTCTATCCTATGTGTATCCTGTATTTTGTCAATTTTCAAAATAAAAATTGCAACGATAAAAATATTTAACATATCACAAAAGAGTCACTAAAATTTTGTGCTATAACGATAAAAAGTTGTTTCATTAAATCTCATTGTAAAGTTTACAATATTAACAGTTAAAGAAGATGATTTAATTAATATTTCACGGCATTTATTACATACCAGTTCCAGTATTTTAACGTTCCACGATGACAGCAGTTGTAATCCTCTCTGGGCTAAATCGGTCAGTTCTCTGTTCTCTTCATCTGTCCTAGTCAATTCTCGCTGAGTTGTTATCACCTGTGATACAAAAAATCATCAATTTCCGTTCTCAAGGAAAAACCAATTCTATTGTTCAGTTGATGTCACGTTAAATTTATTTATCTAACATAGTTGCTTGCATAAAGAAATAAAAATTCCAGTAATGCTCAGCATCTTTAAGAAAATTAAGCTTTATTACATTTCTAAAGAAATTAGCTCTATAATATACTGCTTATATTAACCGCTACACTTTCAATTTAACACGTTAAATCATTTATTTAATAAATAAACATCGAATATCAATTTTCTCTGTATCAGAAGATTCGTTACCTCATTGCTGTGACGCGCCAGCTCACTGATATATCTATCGTGCTCATCCCTCATCATGTCGAGATTAACCAAGAGATTAGCTTGAGGACTGATTTGACTCGACATACACAGAGGCCATTTAGACGAATCAAAGTTTGGACTCGTTTTGACGTAATTAAACGGAGCTATTTGCATGTCCCCAAAAAGTGGCACCACTTCCAATTGCTGTTTAGAAAGCATACAAAAAAAAGCGTTACATTCCAAAAAAACAAAAAGATTTTCCGATTAAAGTACTTAGTAGTTTACAATGTCGATCAAATTTTAAGTCGATTCAGTAGAGAACGAAATATTCTGATAAATAACACTGAAAGTTTAAATAGTAAAATATAATTTGTATACAGAATCAGAATCTATCGAAATGAGTTGTCAGACAATCGTACTCAATTATTTACTTTAAATAGCAGATGACATTTTTAATATATATAATGAACATTATTTAGCAGCCAGACTAACCTTGAAGATTTTATCAATCTTAGACAAACTGATTTTCTTTCTCTGGTCCAATTTATAAATAGTGATTTCTTTTCCGTCCAATAGAAACAAACCAAAACCCATAACCTAAAAAGAATAGCAAAATATATCTCTTTTTTGATTCAACAAGCAATACTAACTATAAATTAGTCAATTAAAAAAAACCAAGTCCTATATAGTAAATAACACGTAATATAAACAATTTAAGTTTAACAAATGTCTAGATTACTGTTTAAACAATCATATCTCAGACATAACTGCTGATTTAAAAAACGTCGTACTAAAGGGTGCAGAGAGTCAGTTAAATATTGACCCCGTATCTGTCAAATACATCACTAGTGATCTTCAATTTCACCAACAACTTAGATAAAACAAATTTGAATTGATAATAAATCTACAGAGTTTAACATTATAATAACAACTGTAAAAATGACTGGAATCGAATTAAGCCAAACCTTGACTAGCATATGTTTCTCTAGAGGCAACAGATACATCTTATTCTCATACATATAAACAGACAGACTGACTACATCACACAGCAGATCCTCATAGCCAGGGATCTCCTGCATTGACTGCTTCAACATATCTCTCATTTTATTCTGAGTGGCCAAAAACATCGACAGATTCTGCGATTCTTGCAAAGTCTGAGGGTCTGACATGACTTTTAGAAACTGAGCAGCTCTGTGTAAGTTTTTAAACGAATTTAATTTTTAATAAAGAACTATCAATTATTTGATTACAGTTTAAGATATTTAAGTCATTGGTTACAATCAAATCTGTTAAACTGAAATTATATAGCTTGACAAAATGTCGCAAACACTACATTAACATTATAATAAAGTGTATAATAAATACTAGAATAATATTGTGCATACAGATAACATATTTAATACATATCGATATATACTTATATCAAAATTAATCAATAAAAACGTATATAAATCACAACAAACAATTTAAATTATCATTTATATTAATAAATATAAGATAAATACCAAATGCAGTTGCAAAAAATTTCAGAAAAAAATACAACCTTTTTGACTCACAAAAGCAAAGTACAAATATCTCAAAAACAAATTAAAATTTTAAATTTCAAATCGTTGAGAATTTAACTCTTCAGAAATGTTTTAACTTAGAATCTTTCATCAGCAGCGTTAACTTTTATAAATTAACCGTGAAAACAATGACACAATAAGTAATAATAACCTTCTGTACGCTGAATAGTCATTCTTCACTGAAGATTTCATATTCTTAAGTTCATCAAGAACAGCAAACATGTTGATAAGTTTTCCCAATGTCAGCAAATAAGCTTCCGATACAAAATCATTCTTCTTCTCCTTATGGCAAAGTCTCTTTACTTCTACACTAAATGTCTCAATGCATTGCCTCTGTTATGTAACAACATTACTTTACTATTTGTAATAATATACTTTAATTAATATATAAAGTAAATTGAAAATGAAATTACAGATTAATATAACAATATACACTGTGTTTATTATAAGTGAGACCCTTGCAATTATTGCAATAAAAGTGCAACCAATTCACCGATTCTGT
>JAQIXG010003419.1:0-14950 GCA_034700105.1 Oconnorella tubifera | reverse complement strand
TAGAGTTAAAGTTAAATATTAACATTATAGTTATACTAATAAGCTATATGCATATATGCATACATATATACACATATGCACACAGATGCACTATACACATATATATGCATGCACTTACATTTATTACCAGAATAGTTTCTTTAAGGTATTCAGCGGAACATGATTCAGCTTTAATTGTCAATTACTTGATTAGATACAGTTACCTGATATTGTTACTAGTTAGCTAGGCATACTAGTTTTTGTCTGTTTCATTCTTGGCAGTACCTACTGGACATAAAATAAAGAGCAAACTTGACACTAGCAGCATACTCGCAAATCGACACGATGATTTCCTTCTAAAAATATTTTAGCAGTGATTATGTGACGAATCTCACGTCTCGAGGCATTTTATTGACTGAAATTTGCTGACAAATGGCGCTGTGGTGTATTTGTAACTTTAAAAACAGAAATAAATCCTGTTTTAAATGTCAACAGCTGCGAACTGGCTTAAAACAGCTGCTATTTACTTTACATTACCGTAGAAAATTACATGCTATGTACATTTGAATTTCTATGTTAATTTAATGAAGTTCATTATTATACATTGCATTTTAGTTTTTATCTATTCGACTTCATATTGTAATGTTTAAATGTTCAAAAATATGCGAAAATAAAACTGCTATGGCTTATAGTTGGACTTGAATCATTTGTAGCAAAGGTATACTTTACTCCATAATAGAATATCAGCCCGCATTCAAAAAAAACAAACTTTACTGTTTAGCATTTATGTGTACTAACATCACAAATTACACATAAAATATAGTTAAATAAAGAATCTAATTAATTTCATTGCATAATAGCTTATTCTATTGCTTAATCTATTGCTTAAATTACTATTCTTTTTCTTTTTGATTAACAGTCATAAATAAATAAATAAATAAATAGCAATATGACTACAGAAAAACCAGCGCTAAAGTTTAATCACAAATAAATTACAGCACCATTTATAGAATGCTGTACAAATCTTAACCATTAAAATAAACCGTTTGTTTTGAATCCACAGCGCTTTAAAGTTCAACGCATAAAATTTACATAAAGCGCCATCTTTCATCCGTATATTGATTCTTTGGCATTAACAAAATCCTCAACGTAACTTATTGATCGCCTGCCAGCTAGCCTCCTTGCGGGAAAATAACATCAAGTCCCATCCATCTCATGATTCGCATTTCGACAATGATTGATCTAAGATCTGTTGTTAAGTAAAAAACCAATTTGGCGCTACGGAATCGACTTAATTTTGCAAGAGATCTCTTCTGAAACTGTTGGCTCTGGCGTTATCACGACTGTCGCATCCGTGGTGTTCAGATGCCATTATTCTCGAGGCATGAAAAATTATCGTAATGAATTGCCATCGGTCAATCGCTTGTGGCTATAGGAGGGGGGATGAGCTTGAATAGTAAAGGGAAGAGGGTCAGTGGCGTAATTATCTGACTACAGGCTTCACAGAAATTTTTGGTAGTCGGGCCCATTCAATTCATTAATGCTATAAAAATCAAAAACGTGAAATTGGGGATTTTTCTCCCAGAAAATACCTACATAGAACAAATACCTACATAGTCATAACTCTTTTTTGTGCCATATAAACTTACTTTTGCAGTTACACGTTACAATTGTAACATTGTAACACTAGCCTAATAAACTCACAATTTTTTTATTTTGGGTCGGGCAGGGCCCCCCTCAACACGCCCGGGCCCGCAGCTGATTATACATTGCTGTAGCTGCTACCGCGGTAGGAGGGGGAGGGGGTAAATTTCATGCTGGGTGTAATTTATGGACTTCTATTAAGCTCGTTAACTTCTAGTCACAAATTACAAGTGAAATCTTGCGTGGAATTGATCTTATAGGGTTTGCCAGTGTCAATAAAATGATTTACAACGTTCATGATGCTGTATGTACTTTGTAATTAATGTATTTTAAATTATTGTGAATAAAAATACGTATCATTTCACTAACTGCATAATTTTTCTTGTTTTATTTTACTAATTTTTTTTCGGAAGAGGGGGGGGATCAAGGAACTTTATTTTATAAATATAAAGAGTCCAAAGTGCTTCTAAAATTTCGCAGGGGTAGGGGAGCAAGGAAACAGACTTTCTGATCATCCCCTAATTTCTTCACTTTGTATTTTTTTGTTGATTTTTTCATATCTTGAGACATTTCCTTTTGGCTATATCCAGTATAAGCCAACTATTTAACACATCAAAATCAGAATTATACAATTAATAATGCAATTGCAACTACAACACCATTAATTTTTAGCTAAAAGTACATAGTTGAGCAAGAATTGACATTTTATTGCGTACGTAAATCTAAAATCTGCTTTAAATATAAAAAGCATTTTATAAGACATTTTACTTTAGATCGAATGGAAATACTCAATGAATGTTTTTATCGAACGTGACTCAATGAAGATATTATTCAATATTTACACTCGTCGTTTTCTTACTAAAGACACATCGAATTGAGAACAAATATAACAGAAAGAAGCGCAAATAATAACACAGGCTAGCAATTATTGCAATTAAATATCTAAGTAAAGAAATAAATAATGCAATAAATTACTGTATGTGTTTATATATAAACTAAGGTGTAATTTACGTTTATAAATGATGTTCATGACATGGGCATGAAAATGACTTTTAACCAACTTTGAAACAGTTGTAAAAATTGTACTAATCTGCATAATGTTTTTATCGTTATTAACTGCATGATTAACATTTTGTTAATAAAATTATATTCACATTATATTTAAGATATTGTATCATTCCTGCAAGTATCATTACCTATACAACTGCATAAAATTATTTATCATGTTTAGCTGCTGAAATTAGTTATCATGCTTAGAAATAAAAATAAGACATCAAACAGTAATAAAAATTGAAAAAAGCCATTAGGGTGAGGGAGGGGGCACAGTAAAAACTCTCTTATAAACAAAGTAGTATTACATTTTTAGAAATTCTCACAATAGAACAAAATAGCATCCGCAGTAAAAATAGATTAAAAGTAGTAAAAACATTTTTCTTCTTTGAATTTCAAATGACCAATAAAAAATCTCTAAATTTCAAAAGTCAAGTAGCATTTTTGTATTTAATATTTCATAGTTAATGCCAATAAAGCGATTAGTTATATGAATAAATAAGCGATTAGCAGAAAATTTTCCAATTTTTGCGAGAAGGCTATAACTGTCTATCACTATACCTATTTTTCTCTATTATGCGTTTAACAGTCTCATGTATAATCCATGATATAAATACAGTGCAAACTACACCAAACTAATATGGAAATTTAATATAAATACAAAATAATTGATTATATGCAACGCTATAATAAACAAACGATTTCTTGCAAGCTGCAATTACTACAAGCTATTAGATCTCATTAATTATGAACTACATAATGCGAGATACAATGTATGCAAGCTGGTGAAAAGTATCAAACGACGCAGGATGAAAATCAAAACAACACTCAGTCTGGATATCCAATTATCCAGTGGACTTAAGTAGTCCATAGGCCTAGATAAATTATCGCTATAGGCTAGACCAGCTCAGTGTTTCCACTAAAGTGCATAACACCAGGTAATGTTCTTTTAAAGAATTCCTGGTAGAGATTGGTAAATACTTAGTACGTTATGACGAAATTGATCTGAAAATTACTCAAAATTGTACAAACAAAATTTATATAGGTTAAATACAAGTTTATGCAAAATTTGATCAAATATTGAAGAATCTATCATTTAATTTTGTAAATATATCTTGAAATTTTCAAATACATAAAAGTAAGCTGAAGAAAAACAAATCAGTCTTTCACGTATATATAATATCATATTTTGATTTAATATTATGTCCTATTAACATCTAAAATTTCTCCTCACTGATAATTCTAGAAAATATTATACTTATAATATACAAATTTCTAATAAATACTATCTAATAAATCACCGTCTAAAAATAAATATATATATATCTGAGTTATTTATATAACTTTTTTTAACATGTAATTGTTATTTTATAATAATGTACAGTTACTTTTACATGTCATATATTAAGTTATTGCATCGCAATTGCGTTATTACTTAATATTTAAACTGTAGAAATTCTATTTATTCCGTAGTATTATAGTATGATTACTAATAAATGAGTCCAATTATCAATTATAGATAACAACAGCAATATTAAAGTTAATAACAATTTACTCAACTTGTTCAACTTGTTCAATTTGTTCAACTGTTCTCCCAAAGTTCAGTAAATAGCCTATCAGACATAACTAAGCAAAGCTGATGCATATTATGTCTAAGCATCAGCTTGTTCGTTTGCTGAGGGTAATGCCCCAGCAAATGATGCCGCATTACCGACTTGGACAGCCACACCAAGTCTCTGAAATAGGAATGTTGTTTCTCTTGGATCCCTGGTCATCAACGAAGACCAGGGATCTTACCAGGGATCAGGGAAATATACTTTTTAGATAACTAAAATATCTAGCGGGCAAAATCTACTCTTGCCAAGTACGAATCTAAGCAATATCTGTGACGCATCGGGGAAACACTTATTCTATGTCACTGCAGTGGCGGGAAAACACCTGCAGACGATTCTCGTCTCAACAAAGCCTTTGGTTCATTATGAATGGATTAACGTTGTCGTCTCTATGCTTAGTAGGCGTCATCCAGAATGAGTGAGAGAGAAAAACTGAGAGAGACAGAGAGAAAGAGAAATAGAGAAAGACCGAGGGAAATAGAGAGAAAGTGAGACAGAGAGAGAGAAATAGAGAATGAGTTTTAGTTGTTATTGAGAGAAACGCAAGAATGTCGTTATAGCCCATTAAATTTTGTAAGTGTAGTATGGCGCAAAAGATAATAATTGAGAAAGATAGATACTGCAACGAATGCAATCACTGCAATGAAAATCATTGCATAGATTTATTTAATGGTATTATTCGCTGACGAGATCAGCTAGCTACTGCGTTATAATAACGCATCTCGCTTGTAGTTTGCGTTATTATCAACGTAAGATTTTTACGTTGTTTACCGCGTGAGATTTATATAATGTTATTATCTCAGTTATTAATTATTATGCGATAATATTACGTAGAAGTATCTTACGGAATACTTCAATGAGAACGTTTTTAACATTAAATATAGATTCATATATTAAAAAGTATTAAATGCTTTTACGCAATTATATGTTTATAATTATATGTTTATTTTAGTATAAATTTTAGGTAGGTATATTCTCATTGAATTATTTTGCCTCATTATAAGTTAATTCTATTTGTGAATCTATCAATTATTGACATGTTCTTATGTTAACTAAATAATTTATGATATAAGCCTAAGCTGTATGTACTGTATTATAACATATACGAAAGATAACATTATTAAATAAATGAATAAAGTAATTTTAAAGTAATTTTGAGAACCGGATAGTATTTTCGTAAATAACTGAAATAAATAAACTTTAGATTTGATTTCACTGATATTATTAATAAATATTTGTTCGCATGTAGATTAAGAAATTGTTTCTATAATTGCTTTAAAAGACGATACATTCTTAGGAATTTATCGTTTATAAGTCATAAAAAATTTACTGCTTGGAATATTACTGCAAAAGGGTCATTTTACTGAACACAATATTTACTAAACAGCGGATACAAGAGCAGAAGTTAGATGTTCGGAATACTATTTCAGAAATGCAGCAAAAGATCGGACGAGATTGGATTTATTACAACGCTTATAGATTTATAAGAAATTTTCAATCATGGACGCAACGAATAGAACAAATCTGCTCCAGTCACCAGTTAGGTAAGATTGATAAGTTATTGTTTATTGTTTACAATAATCGTTAAAACCATCGTATCAAATATGTTTTAATTTCTCAACATCAATAACTTTTATGACAAAGACTAAATATATAGAAATGAATAAACTTTAGATTTTATTGTACTGATGTTATTATTATTATTATTACAATGTTGATTTTTTGAATGCACAATTAAAAAAATATTCGTATTTCTTGAAATTTGAAAGCATTTGTAGGAATTTACTCTATTAACTATCAATAATTTTATTTATAAGTCGAGTGAATGTGAATAAATTTACTAAATTTATTTCTAGCAAATTTTCCACCGTCATTATCGACATATTTATTTAGTAACTGTAGTAGATGATCTTTAACTTAATGCAATATTTAATTACTTCAGAAAGCCTAATACTTAAATAATTCTGAAATAAATACTGAACTACTTAAAAATAATTCTATTAGGCTGAAGACTTCTGCAGTCCAATCCATGATCCTTGCATTTTCTTGCACCTGGTCCTATTATTAAACTCTTATGTTATTTTTAGCATTATGAGACATTAAAATTTTCTCAAAATCTACAGTGGACTTTATATTGAATTTCATCGACACTGCCCAAATCGTAACCAATACTTTTTCGTTTACGATCATCACACAAACGCAAGAAGTTTGCGATTATGAATTTGTGTAAATCAGAATGTTGCGGCATTAAGCACGACGTCTATCGTCATTATATGCTGACGCAAATGTGTCAACGTTGACGCAAGCATTCCAAGCATGCTTTGCGGACGTGATTGCGGATTGCGTTAGCAATAACAGTAAAGAGAAACGTCATCCGCAAACGAGGCGTTATAATAATAAGATCATCAGCGGAATTATCTTTCGCCACGTTGAGAGCGTAATCTGTGGATTTTTTTAAGTCGAAACCTTCGAATGATTTAAGTTGTATATATTTGTTAATAATTGAGTTCACTGATCCTTTAGACAAAGAAACTTGATTTTTTTCTTTGTTTAAACTTTGTTTTTTTTATCTCGAAAAACAAAGATCTAATCAAATATTAGAAATTAAAAAAAGAAGAGTAAATATTAATAATTGAACAGAGCAAACCTATAATACTGTTATAAACAATGAAATTAAATATTTTAAATTGTAAACAATTAATGCAAATCTCGTAAAAAAAACAAAATGATGCAACGGATGAATCTGACCTAATTTCAGCATTAGCGGTAAAAACAAAAATATACTGTAACTTTTATAATATACTGAAAAACTTGCATTGAAACTATTAATAAAGATTAATTTGAGATTTAATTAACGACGACACTAATGATTTAATTAATAAAACAGTATGACCCGCACCTTGCAAGTAGGTGTCCCATCATTCAATACATACTGAGCCCCTCCCATTGAATTTAATTTTTTCAATTATTATTAAAACTAATGAGAATATGTTATATTAGTAACATTTACAGACCTTTAGAAATACTATGTGAAAGAGAACAAATATTTGTGTGAAGAAAGATAACAGTAGTATTAATAAAAGAAGGGGGGGGGGGGTTGGACTGTGATACACGTCATTATAGGAATAAATACAAATAATATGGTATTGACAAACTATTTGTGATTCATTTACTATTTTTATTATATTTGAATATCATATCGATGCTTCTGCAGCAAAGTATAATATTCAACAATATTTAACATAGAAGCATCGGACACATATCGGTTGTTCTTCGCATTAAACCAGCTAAAGCGTATCAGATGTTACATCTGATACACTCTGATCAGATTATGACTAATACGAAGCAAATTCCTATCAAATCGAAATTCTGATGATACTACAATATGCAAAAACAACAAAGAACACTTGTTCTTGAATCTTGAGAAATAATACGAAGATAGTTAGTCGTAAAAGCCCCGGAGCTCCTCGCTAAAGCAGCCTATTAAAATTTCTTTCAAAAATTTGTATTTCAGTAGTCTACATTTTACTCGAAGCCATTTTAGTCATTGACATAAAGTCTATTAGCTTCATTTAGTAGAAACTGGTTATCATAGGAAATGTTCTGGCTAAATTCGACACTTTGCAGCATTGAATTTCTGTAATTTCGATGCTTTTTTTTAGTTACGAACGATTTTTTCGTCGATTTTTTGAGAATATTAAAAGCGATGTTTCATGAATCTAAGATTTTAGTTTTGCAGTTTATTTTTTGTCTTTCTGCTCATATTATTAATTATAATTGTTAATTTAACTGCTGATTATAACTACTTTTAATAAGATTACTTTTTTGGTATATTTTTGTACAAAATGACTAAAGCAAACAAGTAATCATTTGATTCATTACTTAAATAATATCGCGATTGATAATAATATTCAAATTGTAGTATCCATTTTGTCGCAACCAAATTTAGCATCCGAACTGTAGTTCTCAATCCCCGTTAATTCTGCATTTCATCATAAATACATTCAGAGATTCATACACATGTGCGCATACATTTTTAATCACCAAAGAATTTGTCAAATCTGTTATTTTGATAAAATTTTGCATAAATCTCTGATCTTATACTCGTCTATCTTCATCAGTCAACATCTTGCCAATATTGCTGCTTTCTCATAATCCCCATCGACCCTTGCATGTGCTTCTTATAGCAACATTTTCTGATTGCATCACTGAAAATTATCTATAATCCATCAAAATTTTGAAAGCAAAGTTTAACATCTTGCAGTTCTTTATTTAATTAAGAAAGTTAATTGGAAGACACTGTCATTTCTCATCGATCGATTTTCAAATTAGTTTCATTCAACAGAAAAATAATTTCACATTTTTTTATTTACAATGGATGAAATTCAAGTACATTATACTTGTTATTTTTGAATTATAAAGCAAATAATCATTTAACATTAAGTTATTAGTAGCAGCTTTGTTAATCATTTTGATAATGTACCATTACATTAAAATCTTTGCAATTAAAACGCTAGTAAATATCATTTATTCGCGATACTCGATATTTAATGAATCCTTAATTTAAAAATGAAGTCATATCAACTATGTATGTGAAAGTTGTCTTCATGTTAACTCGTACAACAGGAAAGCTTTTAATTACAATTATTAATCTATCGACCTATGACTTTAATCATAACATTACTGTGCTTAATTTTTTATGTAAAGGCAAGAGAAAATATATCCTCCAAATCATAAATGATACAAGAAATTAATTAATTATTATTTATTAGCTGCACTAAGGAAAATGTAACTTTGGATTCCGGACTCAAACCAAAAATTAACTAATTGAACTCTTTTCTTGTAAGTTGATAATATAACATTTTTCATGTCTCAGTAGTTTGTCAAGAAATTGTTTTTTGGGTTGATGAATTAAGCTACTTTGTCCAGGATTAAAGTATTTTAAAAGTAAAAGCTATAAGTCATGTTCAAAACAAAGCTTCCGTCTTGTTCAGATTATGATTAATGTGTCTTAGAATCAAAATCAATTTCGTCAAAATAATCAAAATTTAGTAAAACGTGTTATTGTGAATTATCTTTAAATAATAAAATTTTATATTAACTAAGAAAAATGATACTTATATTGCTAATATAAAGCAAATATAAATTCTTAAATTATTGACTTTTAAAGCTTTATGATAAAAACGAGTATTTATTCGCAGAAGATATTAATAAAAAAAATTGAGCTAAATTATCAACTCTAGTAAAATCTGGAATAATATTTATTAATTTTATTAGCATAAAATGTGACGCAATTTATTAGTACCCAAGGACATACAATATACAAACGCCAACAGAAGAAATATTGTCCTAAATTTTTAGAAATTCAATAAATTTTAAAATTAAATAAATATCATTTCCGCCTTAATAAAAATACACTTTAATCACAAAACAGCATAACATAATACAACAATTTTCTTTATTAATATTTAATTAATGAAAAAGTCATCACAGTAAACAAAGAAGACAAATTTAATCTAACGTCACAGACAAATTTAACCTAAATGCGTATTAAATTTTCATTCCGTCAATCGTCTCCTGAGAAATCGAGAAAACGTCGAATGTTGATTCAAAATGTTCCCTTTATTACTCACGCGTAAATCAGCATCTGGCATTTACGAATTAAATTTCTTCCCTTGTTTTTCTCTCCTTCTCTCTGTATTAAATTAGATTATTCCTTTGGAAAAGAGGTTTTTAACCAGATGATGAAAATCAATTTCAGTCGTCACGCGTCGATTGGTATTAATGCGGCTAGAATCGCGGCGACCGACAAATGTTGGTGAAGCGAGAGAAAGAAGCATTAATGATCTCGTTCGTCTTGTGCTTGATGAAGAAGGGAAGCGTTCGTGTGTGTGATTGTAACGGCTGAGTTTTGAAGCGAGTCGTTTGATTTATTTAGTTTTAGTTTTATCCTGCGTCATCTTTGATATTTAGAGTACCATAGAAATGGGAACATTTTTTATATTAACAGCATTGCTGAATAGTTTTTAACTTCAGAATTAGAACATCGCAAATTAATTTTAAGTTACATTTATTATTTGATTTTTATATTGTTGCGCTGCATTGTGATAATACATTTATTAAATTTAATCGAATTAATACAACATAACAACTATTTTGTTAGTTAGAATATCTGGTCGAAAAATATTGAACTACTGCAAATTGTTCCTACTTGTTCACTACTGTTTTAAGTTAAACAACAATATTAAATAATTCCAAATCTAGCTGCAAAACATTGCAAGTAACAAAAGCATTTCTGCGCGTACGATAAATGAGCCATCATTATAGTATAATCCTAGATATTATTAAGCGAGCAATATTGTTCTCAATCCGAAACTTCTCAGACCATAACTGCTTCATCGGTCCATTACCGAAGTTTGCAAGTCTGCTGAATACGTGTGCTATCCGATCATATTTATTATAACTGTCCTTGTAGTACATGTACACGGTATTATCGCAGTTTTTGATGCCCATAAAAGATATGTAAGTTCATGATCCGAATCGAAAAAAAAATTTATATGAACTTATCTTTTCTCAAGAAACAGTTTCCTGATTAATTGATGAGTTAGCAGTTATTTAATAATATTATAAATGTATTTTGGTTGATCAAAACTGCTTACTTTTTTCTCATTTATTCTGTGTATTTTTGTTTCTATTTATGTTGTTCACTACGTTCACGCGAATTAAGTTCTATATTTTACGAGTAATTACTTAACTGCAACAAAAAATGTACGGTTACATAACTAGACACAAATAGAAATCTAAATGTTTTGTTATTTATACTAAATGTTTAATATCTGTCTCTAATAAATACACAGTAAATCTCTATCGTTGAATATGTCAATACGATTAATGAGTACGGTATGCGAATATATTATTTAATAAGCATTTGAGAGGGGTTCATTTGTGTGCAAAAGATTACTCCTGATGTCAGAGTAGTTTTTGTATTGTGAAATTCTATATATTTACTTGTAGCTTAGCATAATTTACTTGTAATACTGTATAACTTAATAATTTATTAAACATTAAAAAATAATTAAACAAATAGTTATAACAATATTATACAGTACCGCATCCTTGTAAAACAAAGAAGAAAATTGCATTCAAATACCGTTAAGTAATCATAACTATGAAATTTACTTTCCTTTTAACTAAATATAATTATTTGCCAAAAACAATTATTTTAAAATAGAAAAATTTCAATCGTTATGTTATTTTCTGCAGCTTAACTTCCTAAGTGCGAAAAACTTCTTTTTAATGAGAAATATTTTCACGCAAACTGTCCGCGGTAAAGATAATAAGTCGAGAACCGGAAGTTGTTTGTCTATGGGGAAATTTTTACCGCAAATAGCCGAAGGATCTCTCGAGAACTGCGATGATGAGCCTTCTTTTCCTCAGCAGTTCACGAAAGTTATCGATAGAAATGAAAAGCATCGAAATATTAGTGCATAATGAGCAAATCAAGCAAAATATGAATCATCGATTGCAGAAAATTGCATAACTCGTTAAACTATTGTTATAAAGGAGAAAGAGAATAGAAGTTGTACAGCAAATATTTTCGATTCATATACAATGAAACAGTATTATGTATTTCAATGTAAAAAAGTCGAAATATTATTTTAAATGAGTTACTAGATATGCTGCTTACGAGTACATTTTACTTTTAGATGTAACAGAGGTTATTCTACTTTTAATTATAATTATTAGCATATTTTTATGCTCAATGCCCATAATCCAAGAAATACAATAACTTTTCTGAGATTTATTTGATCAATTAGTTGCTGGACAAATCTTAGTTTTCATGATAGCTATGAAATATCAACCTACATCAGCTGGAGATGCGCAAAACTTAACTTTATTGCATTGCTAACATTCAGCAACGCTTCAAATTTATAACAAAATATTTCGCGGCAAAAAATTAATTAATTCTCTGCTACTCTAAGATACTATTGGAATAGAAGTCTTCGCAAAACAAACAATGAATCTTTACAGTGTAAACAATGTGTAAAGAAATGTGAGTTAATGAGTTAGAGATTCGAGGCATGCTATCTTGCGTGTATGCTAATAATATTTGCTGGATGATAATTGTAGAATTGAACTAATTGGATTGACTACTAATAAGAAAATTTATTCTTATAAAAAATACTGTAAATTAATTAGAAGATAGACGAGTGGATATAAGTTACATACGGACATATTTATTTTATATAATTCAATAATATTACTACGAAATGTGTGAAAGACTATTTCAAAGACAAAATGGACTCTATATATTTTATTTATTCATCTACTAAATAACAACCAACGCATTTTTAAATTAAAACTACTGGATTATTAAGCCTATAATTAGTATTTACCTATATTAGGTAAAGAGATCGAATGAACAGTAAATATTTTAATATTCCTAATTAATATAACCATAGGGTTATATTACGTTAACTACGATTATACTTTAAACATTCAAAGTAATCTAATGGACTCTAATAACATTGCTCGCTGCATTTCCTCAAATTACCAAATGTAGTAGACCTTCACTTGAAAAGAATTCAAACGCACTCAGGGTCTTTCAAATTCAACTCTGCAATGACCGGGCTATTATTCGTCTTGCTTTCAATTTCATTTCATCCTTTGGGAGCATAAATGATGGTTGTGCAATAGGTCTACCATTGATGTCTCTACGCGATAGAGCAAAATAAACGACAAATATATTCGCTTTCTTTTTATAAGTCTATTCGCGTTTGTATTGCTTCGTTCATAAATACGTCAGGAGTTATTGTGGGCAATACTATATTACACACTACGTGTGTAAGGTCGAATAGGTATTAGTTGTGCTAATGTTATAAATAACTGCTGGAATCAAAATCTAAAAATTATAAATGTTAAAACTCGAATTATCTAGAGTCACATCGATTTGCATCCAAATATTACTGTTTTATTCATTTACATCAATATGCAAAACTACTAAGTGTTTGTGACGATCGTAGCAATAGACATGATGAATAGATGGATATGATGTTCTTGATCACAAAATTATTTCTTTGGTAAATTATTTCGTACTGGCAAGTAAAGGAAGCAAAATATGTAATCACGATTATTATATATGTAATTACGTTCAGTAGCAAAAACTACGAATAAATACTTGACAAGTATAAAGATGAAAATCTCGAAATTATTTCCTCTACGGGCAATCAGAGTAGCATTGATTTTCTATGATCTCTTTCTTATGATCGCTCCCTAATTGATACCGACCGACACGTGCATAATAAAGCTGGTCTCGTTTAATTTCGATAGGTTTCTCTTCGTGCTTTCCAAGGCGTCTTGGAATTAAGCTTCAATCAATCACTCTCGCATAACTGCTGTCGCTATCAACAAACTTATCGTTTTTATTTTACGAATGGCAAAGAATAAGCTCATCAGAAGTCGTCTGAATAAAGAGTGAAATATTTTGTGAGTGTTTTTTTTAATATTAACAGAAAAAATCTATTTAGTTAGAATTTATGAAAATAAGTCTGGACTCTAAGTCAAATCTAAGAAATCTAGATTTTGAGATAAGAACCTTAACCATATTGCATTATGTATCGTTATTCAGTTATTATGAGGATAGTATTGATTTATTATACTTGAAGAATAGATTAATAAGATTATTGAGTGTCTTTTCGATGTTTCTCAAGTTCTTGATAAATATTTATTTACTTTTTTTAAAAGTTAAGTCACATTCAACCAGATTATGATCTATATTTCTACTTCGCTCCAGTTTTAACCCGCGACTTCATGAATGATGACTTGATTTTAAATCTAGTGCTCTTTTGAATCTATCGAGGAGCTCAAGTGTATTCAAGTTGTCGATGAAGCATGTCTCGCAAGAGACTGGTTCACTGGATACCAGTGGATTACCATCACGTCTTGCGATGAAGATGAAGATCACAACGTGAGGTCATTCAATCGATCAACTCCGAAGTCTCGTCATCGTAAAATGTTCTTTTATTTATGATCTGACCTTCAAGAGAGAGTTTTTTAACGAAACTTACGATGTGTAGCGAATTTCAATATCAAAGGCGGAGGATCTAGAGTCGTGAAATGACAAAGAAAAGTGATTTTTTTCTGACAAATCGATCTCTGAAGAAACCTGGTGATTTTTTTAGTTATGTTCTTTGCAAAAATGAACAGTTTTATTTTTATTTCGAGTGAAGGAGATCAAGTATGGAGATTTCTCTTTTTTGAGTTTTTCTATATGGAAAAATATTTTGATTGTAAAGGTTGTTTTCATGGGTACACATCAATTATTCATGGAAGTGGCCTAGCGTTTGATATTTTAAAATTATTAGATATTTAATAAATTATTACTTAAATATGAATTTCGTTTTTTCATTTTCAATGATCATTTTCAAATATTGTAAACTAGTAATTTAAGTTTGATATTTTTTAGTAATTTATTGCAGTGGCGTAACGAGGGGGGGGGCGGGGGGGGGGCGGCCGCCCCGGGCGCCGGTCTCTGTGGGAGCCGGGGGCCAAAAGTTGGATACCACATAACCAATGTTGCAAAGTATAAGTAACGTTTTATGCTCGATGTCGAATTTCTTTCCATACTTCTACAACCTCTCATATCAATACTTTGTGTCTGTTAT
>JAQIXG010003418.1:10000-14950 GCA_034700105.1 Oconnorella tubifera | reverse complement strand
TGGAGATATGCGAAACAGCTAAAGTGTCAGCTACGGTTACGTCCCATAATTATTATTATTATTATTATTATTATTATTATTATTAACAAGTAATCGTGGAATACACTATTAATTTATCATAATTAAAATTACAAATACAAGTATTTCTTATTATTACATTATTAATTAATAACATAACTAATATTTATTAATTATTGCTTAATTATTAAACAATAGTCATTAAGTTTACTTGCGAAAACATCGAGTTTCCATAAATCGATTGTTTACTCAACATGTATATCTTCGAAATTAACGGAATGCAAATAAATGTTACAATCCGTTATTGCGAGTCCGATCTAATTTAAAAATAATAGCATAAACATATCTATGATCGTTTTGCCCTACTTATTCAGCTAATCCATTCTACAATTCAATTTCGACAGGACATATTTGTAAATAATAATCTAAGCCCATGCAACAAAGAACGTTTTCCTTTGATCAATCTTTAGCCTGAAGCACGACACAAGATTATTTCTTCTGATTGTTAATAATCAAAGTAGTGATGAGCTCAACATTCTTTTAAGTAAAAAATCTTAGCCTGAGACTTAGAGAAAAACTGAAAACTAACCACACTAAATTTTTCTGAAATTATAAATTTGTGTACACTGCATATTAGGGCTGTATACTGTACAGAATAGTGATTTAATTATTGGTCCAGATAGTAATAGTGACTCATAACTATAAGACCTTTAATGCGATTTAATTTAATTAATAAGATACGACAATGTTATCATTTAGTAACTGACAAAATAACAAAACATTTCGATTTGTTGAAACATCATTGACAAATGAAGCTGTTATTATTATATGAAATATTTTGATTTATGCATACATAACCTAAATCTAATTCTAAATATAAAGCTTTAAAGAGCTCATAGAACAAGCCTCTAAACTATAAAATAATTATAACATAAAATGTACAAAATTCTACCGAGTGACACACAGTTGATATTACAATCGCATCAAAAGGGCATTGATCACGTTGCATTTGAAAGCTTGCGATGACAGTAACACTAGTAAATAACTTTTATTTCATACTATAAATTGTCAATTGTTTTATTTGTACGTATTTTACTCTGCAATTCTTACATATATGTGCAATATGCAGTTATAGAAAGCATATAATTATGTATATTACAAATTATTGACACAAAAATTAAAACAAATAATCTGCTGATCTGCCTGAAAAAATCCCAACAGATTATTTTTATTAATTAAAATTAATTAAATTGAACTTCAATGTCTATAATTATTTACAACAATTATGTATTCTTGACTTACCGTTTGAAGCTTGCGCTCAGTCCTTACTGCGTGTAATACCATAGCGTTCCCGACTATCGTTAAAAGACAACAGAGCGACAAGACCGCGCCCAGGACGACACTTCTAGCTATCCCTGTCGACGGACAGTCGGTCGTCTCGTCTTGCGCGAAGTGTGAACTGTCATTGAATTCGTAGTCTGAGTACGACGACATTTTTGAAGTCAATGGATTTCTTGAGGAAGTTCACTATACATCCGCGTTAAAACGTTTGCATTGTATTTATTAAAGCGATATTACAAATAGTTCAACGATCTTCAGCAGCCAAGAAATCATTTGCAATAATGAATCACGAAGCAAGTTGCTTGTTGTTATAAGTTTAAGATCTCGAATCAAAGTAAGTTAAAATCTTATCTGAACAATTTTTGTAGCAAAGTTAAAAGCAGCCAAACGCAGATAAAATATCGTAAAGTTTGTTACATCTTTGTTTAAAATAACAGGATAGCTGATATAAATAATTTACAGCTGTTTTTCAACAGCAGACTCTAAATGCAATAATGAGTTTTTACTGTAATATTTTGAATAATACTTATAGAACACTTAATAGCCTACGCCTAATGTTATTACTCTATGCGAGCAGTTTAAATCATTTGCTATATAAATTATCTCTAACAATCATCAATATCAATATTTTGAAAGTAACCGAATTAATAAAACAAATTGAATCCGTAAGCTACTTTAATATCGTAAAATTAACGCTTAATTAACGTTCCAAAAAATTTAATTCTTTCAATATCATAAATTAGTAACAAGTATTATTAATCGTCAGTTTTTCTTATATTAATCTCATTAATACTGTCAAAATTAGAGCATTTAAAGATTATTCTTTTTTTATTAAAATCTCGTTATGTTTAAATTTCGTTTCAAGCTTTCCAAACAGCTTTAAAATTTCCCAACAGCATTCAGCATTTTAGTTGTTCACTCTACGGGTTCCAGCAAGCTAGCATTCCCTAGCTTAATTGTTCACAAAAAGCGTTCCAGCTAGAATTTAAAGTTCCGTTACTTTAAACCAGTACGTGAAATGCGTTCCAACGAGAATAGCGTTCCATCGTTTATCTGTTCCTACAATGTTGTTACGTGTTGGACAACGTGTAACGTAAGACTGAATGAATCGAGAGACGTTACAGAGAAAATGTAACTCTCTGGTTGCGTCAACTCGGTAACGTTTCGACGCATCGTTGATCGTGATCGACGTTTAGAAAGAAAATCAATAAATCAAACTCATCAGTTTGATTTCGTTGGACGATATTTCGTAGAGAAACTATTCGTGATTATTAAACAGTGTACAAGCTTTTAGTTCATCAAATAAATTAATTGATGAACCCATCATTATTGCTTAAAAGCCTGAGTGCTATAAAACTACAACTCGTTTTTGAAAGGGGACTGTGTTGTCGCATATTGCTAGTTCTATGGCCTTTTAGAATTTTTACATTAGTTAGATTTTTATTGTCCCTGAAAAGTTAAAACATTGCAGCCTGTTGAGCCCCAGTGACTGTAACCGCTTCTTCCCTGGTCATCATTGCCTCTGTACGTTCGTGCTCGTAAATGAAGCCAAAATATTTATAAAAACTCAATCAATCGTTTTGCTGGATTTCTTTGACGACGTAAACCATTAATTAGATTATTGAATTTATTCTAGAGTTATAGATTCGAGGTGAATGTATAGCTATAAATAACTGAAGCGCGTTCGATGATGCTAACGACGTCTTCAATTTTTCACTCGATATATTTGAGAGAACAACCAAATCTGTTCGTGAAAGATATTTGAGTTTTTTCGTATATTTTCATTAGTTTCGTGAATCTCCGAATTATTGCTCTAGATTTCTGTTACGTTCAGTGAAAATGTATAGAGTATATAACGATTAAACTGTTTTTAAACTGCTGGGTTCACAGGAGATTTCTTAGAAAACTTACCTACATTTCAATGAGCTCAGTTATATTTAAATTTACTTCTTGTTTTATTTAATTCAGTTTGTAGTTCATGCCAGTTAATTTTAATTATTTTAATATAGTTAATTTATTTTTAATGGTCACATCTTGTAATTAAATAAATTTATATGCACAACGTGCATATTTATTTACTTTCATATGTTATTGTGCCACTTCTAAACGACAAAGCATTTTTTTCAATCTTAAAATATAAGTGTCAGAGTGCCTTATTTTACCGCAGTTAATATCTGTTACGGAATACAATAACAACAATTTATTATCATTATTTCTGTTTCTTAAATTATCACTTTTGTGTTAAAATTATCCTCGCAATTTAGTCAAAACTTTTAATTTTCATGACTATAAAAAGACTAACACAAATATAAATACTGTACACTAATTAACAGATGGTTACAATATTTTTCTGACCTACATTATAAAGAAGTTTCAAGGATAAATCTTTTTCTTGATTATTACACTACACGTTGTTTAACGAGGTAAGTACGGAACAAGTACATTGTATTATTACTTTCAAGTTTATTAAGTATCGATACCGGATACGTTATTTCAGTGGAATGAAGAAATTTTTACAATGCAGTGTGCAAAGAACGTTGTGATAATATCATGTCAGATTTCTTTAACTCTGTCAAAATGAAAAACTTTCAATGAAATATGTGAGATTACTGTTTAAAGGGGCCAGGCCCCTCTTAAAAAAGTAAGCTGCATTAAAATTGTAAAAATATACATACTTTATTCTGTAAATAAAAAATTCCGTCAAATGTTGACTGATAAAATTAAAACATTTTATCAGTTGGGTGCTTTGAAAGTCCTTAGTTAATTTGCTAACTTTTGAAAACATGCGACTTTATCTCTAACTCCATCGTCTATAACTTAAATACATCAACATATACATTCATTTAAAACATGTCGGATCATAAAGAATACACGATAAGGAAGCAAGCAAGATTTAGAAAAAGTTTATATTTGGTCTATATTAAGTTAAACAACAATTATTTAAAATAACTTTTCCATATTAATTATAACCTATAAATAAATGTGATCATTATTTTGTTCTCTATTTACGCTTACATTTCTTCAATTCGCTGTTTCACACTTAAATTTAAAGCTGTACTTATAATCAGTAGTAAATATGTAGTCTGATACTTTACTAAACTTCAGACTGCAATTGACATAACTAAAAATCCACATAAACATTTTCAACGCAAGCGTATTTTTCTTAAACATTTAAAATTGCTTTTTCTCTTACTTATTTTAACTGCGCGTTCAAATTGTCTTTATAGCCATCGGCAACCATGAATTATTCCGCAATGGTTAAGACATCGTGTTGTGGTAAGCGAAACTCGTCTCATTTCTCGACGAAGGATCAAATTCATACAAAAATAAATCTCGACAAAATAGATCCTCCGTGAGGCTTAGCTCTGCCCGTGGCGCCTGCATTGCATTCGATTTGGCTTGTAATTATTGCATCGTGAATTATTGACCACGAAATGCTCTTCAGTGGAAAAAACTCTAAGCTATCTGCGGAAGCGATGATGCAGGGCTAATAATTACAGTTCATCAATCGTCAATCGGAGTCATTTACATACGCTATGATGGCGATCAAGGTTAGAAACGTTAAGTATAAAATCTGCAGAGACTCAATCC
>JAQIXG010003418.1:0-5000 GCA_034700105.1 Oconnorella tubifera | reverse complement strand
ATTGGCACATTTTTTATCAAAATTGTGTGTCCTTATCATATATTTTAAACCAAATTAAATGCAAACATAATGAAATTGAAAATAACTGTATTAAAAATCATTATATTCAAGAAAGAGTAAGTAGCCTCTCTCAAGCAACGATTTATATTAACAATAAAATAAATTACTCTGCAATATAAAATTATATGCCAGTAGCTATAAAATGTTAATATCTTACTAAATACAGTATGTCAATTTTACTAGACTTACTACTATTTATTCGTATCTAATTTAGTTACTGAAGTTAAGTATAGCATTGTATTAAAAGTATGGACACTACAGCAACATAATATATTCTTATAATATGTTTGCTCTTAAATTAAATTCTAGCGAAACGAATAGGGCATTTTATTTAAAGAATATTACAATTTTACATATTTTTGCAAAAAAATAATTTCAGACATTAGCAAGTGTTGTTATATTGATCTATATATAGATCAGTGATTTAAATATAGATTGATCGCATATTCACTACAAAACAAATCATTTTGGAAATATATAGTTTATATTTATTGTGTTCCAAAATTATAAGTCTTTTATAATAATTTTCAGATTCAAATTACAGAATGATAATATTCTCTTTATTTGTTGTATTTTTCTGCTACCATCCATTTGATGAATTAAAAAGTTTGTAGGCCTATATTTAATCATGACTTATTCACAAATATAAGCCATTAAATAAACTCAATTTCTATTAAATTCAAAAATCTAACCATTATACTTCAGTGTCACGTGGCCTAGTTAATGTTCTGCTAAAATATCTTATAACTCGGACAAAGAAATTAACTCCTGGCTCTACAATAGTGGGAGTGGTAGATGTATCTTCAGTTATAGCTTTGTCTGTGTAGTTATTTTCTTTGGCAAGTTGTGTGATGTCACTATTTGAAGTCATTTGAGAAAGAGCTAGTTCTCTTTCTAAATCTTTGGTCTTAATCAAGTTTTCGATGACTTCTTCACGTCTTTCTATATCTTCATTAAGTTCTGTTTCAGAAATTACATCAAATTAAATGTTGCAATAAATATTATTATAATAAAAGCTAATCGTATATCATAAGCTTATAATAAATATTCTAATTAATGTGTCAATAATGCATTCGACCATGGTGAGTACATTTTTATATGGCTAAATATTGCTGTTAAGTGGTTAATAATATTCCTGGGATATCGTTAACATGTAAGTTATGATAAAGTCTATAATTTTAATCTTATAGGACATTATATAACATTAAGCAAACAAAAAGAAACTAGAACAAATATTAAATCCACAAAATTTTTGATAATTATTGCCCAAAATTTTGCAATTCACTAAACACTAAGATAAAGTTAAATTAATATCATTAAGCGTGATAATTAGATATATAACAAATTATTGTATCCCAACAACATTAACTACCCAAATACATTAACCTGACAATAAGTCAAATCATTTCATAATCCTAAATAACCCTAAGTTTAACCATAACCCTAGTACTAACCATAAGAATTAATGGCTTTAGCCAATTTATTGAAGCCTTTTGACGCATGAGAATAAATTACACATGAAATTATATTATATTGTTACCAGTTATTCTTTGGGTCTCTAATAAATCTTCTTTTGAACAAATAACAACGGGATTCCATAATGGACTTTGATCTGATGCAAAAGAATCAGTAAAACAGTTTAAACTTTAGCAATATTTGAGAACCATTATATTGATTACTTTAATAACACAAATAAAAATAAATTTCAGGGACATTATTTAGGTGGAGTATATAGTCACTCAATAATCGAATTTGAAAGACGGTAATGATTAGAGTTAATTATTAAGCATTTTATAAGATAATAAAATACTTAATTGATGAAGCATTCTATTAACTTCATGCATTTTCATTAATGAAGCATTTCCTCATATTCTGTAATGTGCTCCATTAATATAACGCTAAGCGATGCTATATATTACATAATCTTACTATTTTTAATAGATTGTAACATATAAATTAATAAAATTATAATCTTAAACATGTTTTTTATCAACAGAAAGAATTTCTTATTTGTTCACTAGCCTTGAGAATTAATTTAATTTTGATGAATATGAAAGTAATAATAAATGTGCACTTACTGTTTGGACTCCTGATGAGATCGGTTATATTCCAGCGTGACCCTAGATATAAGGAAATATAATGTAAAGTTCTATAATAAAGTAAATATATTTTATATCTTTTAATTAAATATTTAATCTATCCATATTTATACATGCATGTAACATGCATTATCTATCTCATAATTCCTGTCACAATGTTAGCTAAATAATGTGTCGATATAGTGTGTGTCATTTCGGAATATATCTAGGCTTACTAATTTTTATTTAGAGACGAATTTTCGAACTCAATTAATCTTAACATAATAAAAGTAATTAATTAAAAATTAAATGACATGGAAACTAAATATTGATAAATAATGTTTAGCTTACATGTCATAAGTGATTTCTTGATAACGATATCAGCTGAAATGCAATAAACAATATATAAATTATAAAAAAATCAAGATAATTAAGTACTAGTAAGTTAACATTAATCTCTTTTTTTCTTTTAAAATAATATTAACGAACTTCTAGCGCATAGATACATCGTTTGATGAGTGACGCGATTTAATCAAAACCATTAAATCAAACTTAATATCTAACTTGTAAATCTGGTCATAAAAAAGCATGTATAATTATTGTGATCCCAATGGGGAGGGGGCGATACTTTCTACCTGACTCTATAGGAAGATGAGAAACTTCTTTAAAAAATGTTTTCTTATAAAACTCTAATAAAATTGATAGGAATAACATAAATCCTGGATTAAAAGTGGTCAGAATGAATGCGGGTTACTGCTTGAGAATGAGAACAAAAATGCATTCGTATGTGTCTAATTGGAGTTCATTTATTTACCATGCAGAGTTTTACAAGAACAAGTAATATGAAATGAGGCTAAATCATTTCAATAAAATTTCATATTTATTTGATTTACCAATCGTAATAGGGTTAGGATAATAGTTGATCATTAGAACATAATAATATCGATTTTTTGATCATGAAATCGTAATAACACTTTATCTATCTTTGCCCTCGAAGTTTATGATTTTTTTGCAAACAATGATTAGACCTACATAATTCAATACTAACTCATCGGATGTAATCAGAGAATGCAAGAAGAGATCTTTATCAGGCAATTAGATACGTTCAAATAATCCGTGACCTTTCGTCAGAATGATATTTCAGAAACAGAAAAAAGCACACTAAACGGTCTACAGTGGCGTAACTACCGTTGTATCTGCTACAGCAATGCTGCGGGGCCCGGCGTGTTAGGGGTCCAGGCCAGACCCAAAAGAAAAAAAGTGAGCAATTAATTATGAGGCTAGTAGTTACTTCAGGCTAAGTGTAATTGTAAGTAAGCTTATGTGGTGAAAGTATGCCATAAACTGAGCAATAATTAAAAAAAGAAACAAAGGTCATCAATGTCGAAACTGGTATTACAGTGATATTTTTGTGAGAGTCCCGAAATGTTATTGGGCCCGCGCACAAAAACTTGCTGTGGGGCCTGCGGTCAGATTGTTACGCCACTGCTGGTCTAATTAATATTTTACAACAACAATTTCCATATAGATTGATTAATTAACAGATAAATGTCTCAGATATCTTAAGGACAAACTATTATAAAATGTATATTTTAGTTCTAAATTAATTCCTAAGAGAAAGCAGTCACACGATTCGTGACATCGGGGACGTTATTTAAGGGTAGGGGGGTGGGGTGCATGCGGCATTTATCCATTTTCGAATTTAAAAAGTACAATTTGAGTTGTATATTAGTACATTTGATAGAAAAAGTTCATCATATAAAGTAGATCGTGAAAATAATACTATCTCTTCTGTCTCTAGAATAATTTATAATAAATTTCCTCCCCCCTCTGAATAAACTAAAGTAGCGTCTCTGAATCACATGTAGGCCTAGGTCTATGCCAGAATTAGTTAGTTGGTATTAAAAAGCTTCTAGGAATTGCAAAATTTATCTTTTGTCAGGCAATACAATATATTCTGCAGAAAATTAAAACAATTTTAACATCAATATTGCTAAATTCACAGCAAACAAGATTGGCAATGCTCAAATAAATGCATTTTATTGCACATGCATTGATATAGTGAACTTTTATTTGCCCGCTTAAAGTAGCAAAACTTATAATTCAATCTAATTGCATTATTTACCGAGTCTAACGGTTTATTCAGCACTGCAATAAAATATAACGTTTAGTATTATTGCTTCACTCATAAAATTTTGAGATCCAATTATGAGAAATGATTATATAGCTATAGCCTCACTGATACATGAATTCGTCAATTTGAATATCACAAGACATGTCACCGATATCATAATATTAGTTATTCGCCAGTAGACCCACTGTAACAGTCTAGAATAGACTTAAAATTTAAACAAATAAAATACAGAAAATAAAAAATAATATTTTATCATCAGCATTTTAGCGCAACAATTCTTTTCTATATTTTAATGTTGATAATTGCTTGAATTTTATTTGTATATAGTATGTAAAATGAATAACAGCATATCTAACTGTAGTGGCTTACATGTAATGTGGAATCAATAAGTTTCCTGTTGAACTTGTGATGCACTTCTTTATCATTTATATGTCATTAGTATTATTGCCTTGCTATCTAATATCTATTGCATTTATGTGATGATATAAAAAATGAAATAAATAAAAAATAAAGGCAACAGAATGGGAAAAGGTATACGATTAAATTAAAAATTAAAAAAACTGTTTAAGAAAAAAAACTGTCCCTCCAACCTGGACAAAGCTGAAATGATGTTCCTGTAATGCAGGTATCACTAAGCCTATTATTTTTTGACTCAAAAAAGATCATTTTCTACCTGAGTAAAAAAATCATATTTTGGTTGGGGGGGGGGGGGGGGGGGGGGGGGGGGG
>JAQIXG010003417.1:0-14951 GCA_034700105.1 Oconnorella tubifera | reverse complement strand
CTTAATCTGCTTGATTTACTTTTAAATATTGATAGTTGACTCTATATACTGACTGCTAAAATTATTTGCTGCTAATTAAAATTTAATCCTTAAATTTAATCAATCTGTATTAAATTTTACATTACTTCCGTTTTCAATTTCCTCTATTATTCACCCTTTACTTACATTTTCTAATACCCACAAATTTAAGTTAATCAAGATAATGTATGAAGTTAATACTATTTATTACTGCAGATTATTTATTGCACACAAACTTTAAATAAGCAATTATTGTGAAGATCTAGATATAAAGTTTATAATGATTTAACATCCATTTAATTGAAAGAAAATTAAGCACACATCACAGGCTTGTAAGAGGCAACAGATTAATTAGTATTAATAGTTTCACTACACTGACGATTTCTATTGGTTATACTCTCATATACATTATTTTCTCTCGGTCCAAGCTTTTCATAAGTTCTTGACTTAATATTAAACTGAACATCGTCTGTCTGTACTGATAATATAAACTCATCTGATACGACTGACTGATGAGTCCTTGTCTTTTAATTCGAAATGTCTTCTACATTTTCTGTAAGTAACAATATTTATAAATCTATCACAATCTTAAACTGCATTAAAAACAATGCAGCAATAAACTATATTATTATGTATTATAAACGAGTGATCATATAACAGATATCACATTTATAAATCCCAAAATACTTTAGCATCCGTTGTTTTTACTACTAATCTTATAAATATTTAATTTATTAAAGCATACTCGAGATCGTAGTAGAGACATTTTGGCATGCGTTTTTTTTTCAATGCAGCATTTTTACATATAACTTTTTTTAACAAGTTATCAAAAACATGTATTATTTAACAAAACAGTAAGAGATTTCATTTTAAAAATTTCACTTTGTTTTATTTTAAATTTAAAAACAAAGTTAAAAAATCACTTATCTTTTATTACATAAACATTTATAGTTTATTAGTTTGTTAAATAACAATACAACGTCTCGTTAATTTAATAACTTATGCAAAATTTCAATTCTAATTTTATCACGGTATTATAAAATATCAATACGAAAAACACGAAAATGCACGAAATGTAATTCAATGCACTAAACAGTTCTCCTCAAAATCGTTTCAGCAAACGTTTCGGATTTAAAATCAATTACAATAAAATAGTTCTGAATAAAATTATTACATTTAAATAAAAATTTATTATTTATGAAATACATATAATCAAAACTTTTATGAAATAAATGTAAGTCCAACCAGAACAAACCACATCAGTAAAGAATGTAAGTTTATGTAGAAGACATTGTTTGTTGAACAGATCACTGTAAATAAGATGACAATAATGGATATAATGCCTACTCCAAAACCAATGAAGAAATCCCCAGTACTAAATGTATGGCCTTGTTCTCCAGTTTCATCTAAAAATACACATAGACATGCTTAGCTTTCTAGTCGTTCTGTTTAGGTTCTATTTTATTATTTTCTTTTACATGTGGATCGTTGTTCTATTTTTATTCTGTTTTATTTTTATTCTTTCCCCTCCGAAAAAATAAAACAAAAGAAAAATTGCGAAGCGGCAGCACGTTCCCCTCCGATCTGGAGTCGGACGTTTTACCGCTTCGCCATTAAGTATTCTTGTGCACGTTTGAAACTTTATTGATTACATCGCACTCTGTATAGCGTACGTAATAAAGTTACGGAACAACAGCAGAGTCGTTTGAAACTATATAATAATAAAACATTATTAAGATTGTGTTATAACGTAATAAAACACCTGGGATTCAAATAAAATAATACAATAAAAATATAAATCAAATTTTTCGAAAAAGTACGAGACATCATATCTAAACCGTGAGATTAAATAAAATCTCAATGAAGAGATAGTTATAAGATTAAATAAATATTTGCAAAACAAATGATCAAAACCACGTAGAAAAATGACATCAGTCAAAGGATCAGAAATCACGAGATAATAAAGTTTGATGTCAGAAGATAAGATGGGACGAAACCAAATCATAGGAAAGTAAAAGTTCCTATCAGCAAGTATTCGTATGTTGTTCATATTCAATTTAGTCATGATACTTGGAGAGCTAGATGAATCACTGGGACTGACTGGAAACTCAGTATTGTCATTGTTAGTAAATGAAGTCAGTGTAGAAGTTCCTAATGTGGTGACAGTGCCTGAAATAGCAGAGAGAGAGAAATAATTAATGACGACTTATATTGTAATTAGTTATAGCCACTGTTACTTAATAGTTAATGAACAGTTAGGCCTACAGATATGAATAAAAGCGCAAAGTAAAGTAATGCATATGTGAAGCATTGTAATAACCTAAGGGCCGCCCAGTTGGCATTAAATCAATTAGCGCCCCCCGCCAAGCTAATATTTCTCTGTACAAGACAAAAGTAATGAATACTTTCTTTTTCCAATTATTTGGTCAATTTGTCATTTTACACACCTGCTGCACAATACCGGAGCAACAGCAGAATCGTTATCAATAATATATTAAGATTACATACTATTATATGAAGATTACATACTATGTTTGATACTGTGATACTTATTGTGAAATAGTGATTCAAAAAAATGAGCAGTATAAAGCCGAAGCCCAAACATGCTAAAGCCTTATAAATGCCTTAGTCTGTTCATTATTCAATGCCACTTATTAAAAGTAAATTTGGAGAAAATACAAGAGTGATTACATAAATTCAACTTTCTACTCATTAAGCTACATTTATCATTATGTAAAATTTATACAGAACACCAAACATAAAAATCAAATTATATACAAGAGAAGAACAAACTAATCGTACATGTATTGACAGTGACAGAAATGTTTATTTGATCAGATCCCAGAAAATTTGATGCATTGCATATATATGAACCAGTTTGCAGTCAGACTGACTGAAGGACCATTAGCTCTTTGCACTCGTTTGGCCGAAAAATTGGCCCAAAATATATGCGATATGACTCGTTTGGCCAATTTTCTGGCTCGTCAGTTTATGTCCTGTTGCTAACACTCGTCTGGTCGAAAAAAGTGACCCAGGCTATATATTGTTATACATGTAAAAGAAATCACTGTAAAGCTTTAAGTTTGCAGTGATTCATTCTTGTTTGTTTACATTTTATTGTAAACAAGCAAGCTTGTTTACATTTTATTGTAAACAAACAAGCCGATAATAGATGATGGTAAAAAATTACCGAAAACGAAGTGCTCAAGATTTGCTAGAAGACGTCTTGGATATGGAAGTTGATGATGGCGATAGTAGCGAAGATGAAAATGACAGTGAGGATTTAGAAAATTTGGAAGAAATATTGTCGGATGTTGAAGATTTATCGATCAATGGTATCGACTCTGAATCCGGGACGATATTGAAAACGGAAGTGAAACTGAAGACGATGACAATTTGTGGCGTCAAGTTAGAGACGCTGACTTCATATGAGAAACTGCTGAGTTCAGCGTGAGGAATACAGGAGTTCAGATACCAGCAGACAATATACCGAAGACAGTCATTGGAATGTTTCAATGATATTTTACAGAAGAGCATTTGGCGACAAGCGAAGTTGTTCGTCGCGGTCTACCATCTGCCGCACTGGCCGCGGCCGAACGTTTGAACAATCGACTCCATTGCATATACCCACTGGATGACAACAAAGTCAAGGACTGTGTTGTGTGTACAGACAGAAAGCAGGCATCAGGAAAAGCACTCGATTTGTTTGTAACACGTGCACATCACATCCTGGGATGTACCCTGGTAAATGCTTCGAACGGTATCATACACTTGAAAATTACGAAGTGTGAATGTAACTCAACCCACTGTTTATGTACAAACACATTTTGGAGGTTTAGATGTTGCGGCCAAGCCGAAACAAGTTTTTATTATTTTTTTTGAATAGGCCTAAAAAGTGTTTGCACATTAGAAAATTATGCGAATGCGGTCCGCGATATTTGACAGCAGTTTAGAAAATAAGGAGAATGCGGTCCGTCACATGACTCGAGGCTGGTGATGAGAGATGTGAGGAAGCCAGAAACTTCTCAAAATTAAATTCAGTTTTGTTTTAATTAAAATATCGATTTTTAATTCAATTAAAATCGATTATTAGACAGTTAAGGGAACGGGAAGTTCAAGGAACTGTCTGTAAAGAAGATTGTTGGTGAGAGAGATAGTCTTATTATAGTGTAAATCTAATTATTTTTGTTCCACTGTATACTGACTTTATGTATATGATATTCTTTACTTTCATTTAATTAAATAATACTTTTATTAAGTAGTAAGTTTTTGTTGAGTTCGTATTAAAAATAAAGATATAGCTAAATTTAAACAGTAAATAGTTATTATAAACTTAAATAATTTAAAGTCAACTTCCTCAAAGACGTGGCCTTATATTCACTTTATAATACAAATAGCCATTTAGTTCTTTTTACAAAGAGCTATGGGTCCCTTCCTTAAATTTCACGATAGAAATTAATAGGGCCTCGAACCTATAACCCCTGTGTCTAAAAACCCATCAAAAATGTCATTTCCTAACCCTTTTTCAACTAAAAACACATTGTCTGATCTCATCACCTGCGATCCCCTGCGGTCCCTTGCGGTCCGACTGGATCTTCAGTAAGCTTTGTGTAAGCTTACGTCGTGTCACTTGTGGTCCCCTGCGGTCCGCCTGGATCTTTAGTAAGCTGTTGTAAGCTTACGTCGTGTCACCTGCGGTCCAACTGGATCATCAGTAACCTTTGTGTAAGCATACGTCGTCTAACCTGCGGTTACCTGCGATCCCCTGCGGTCCGTTTAGATCATTCTTAAGTTTCATATTAGCTTATAATAACTGCTGTTAACTTATATAGCAGACGGAATCGAATGGAAAGTATTCGATATATCATAATAGACATATCGTCTACCCAGAGAGTGCTTCTCTAAACAACGGCACTGGTATCAGAAGTTAGTGGAACGTAACGTTGGCGTCAAAGTAACCTTGAGGTAATTGGTTACTCGAATAAACGAGTGGAAATGTAGAGCAGTGGCCTTTGCGCCTAGCCAACGGCATCTTTGACGGTTGAATAATGTCCGAGAAGAGTACTGATAGCCCTAAAGAAATGTCCAAGTCCAGTCAAGCGATCTCCAACAGGGATCGGTCGTCATCGCTGGGGAGCCATGGCGATAGCCAGGGTCCCGGTAGTAAGTCTTACACATTCGACGCCATGCGAGTGAACGATACTGACGATGTGTTCGCAGTTCAGGTCATAAGCGATGGTACGTCGTTGGGTAGGGGCACGTCACCTGATCGTGAAGATGAAATGGGGGCGGAGCGTAACATAGATTGTATTGTAAAACTTGAAAGGTGTTGAAATAAATTACGGGAAAGTGACATTTTCTCTTTAAAATTAATTACGAGTTGGCTACAATAACGTCACGAAAAAAATTCCGATTGCAAAGGGTACAATTCTCCCATCAGGTCCTATCCAAGTATAAGAAGCAGAAGCAGATGGATTGGCCAGTGTGCTGCATGTTACATATGAAGGGCATTCCAGTTGTCCATCAGTGTTTACGACTTACAAATGTATTGTACGGAGGATCTACACGAATTGCAACAACTTACTATTATTGAAATCTCTGACTATTTAGACAAATATAAACTGATAGTTTATATCGTGATTATATCATATTTTATGATATCAGATATATCAGATTATATCATAGTTTATATGCGATGGTCTAAACTGATAGTTTGAATGTAATAACTGTGGGTAATACATGCTTAGCGGACAAAGAAAATTCCATGTACGTTGAAATGATGCAGAAATTCCTGATGTTGTCTTTTAATTGATGACTGAAATAAATGTAGACAGTTCATCGATTAATAGCAGATTAAGTGTAGTAAATAAAGTTATGATACAAATATAAATAAATTCCTACTCACATTGTACAGTAACAGACTGGGTATTACAGGTTTCCTGGTATATCGGTGCATTAGTAGCTAGACCTGTTTGAGAAAATGAGAAAATGGAGCCATGAAGTAAGTATGACAAGTATAAGAAGGCACTGGGGATGTAGTAACAGCTTGTACATATGTTGTTGAGGAAGCATAAGATGTGTTACTAGAACTATTGGATGTAACATTCTGTAGAGTTTGACCAGTGCATGGCAGCTCTAAGATTATCATTATATGATGCATTAAATGATATTTCAACAAACTGATTGATTGGAATCTCACTGACAGATGTAAAGCAACTTGGAGGAACGACTAAAAAAATACATTAAAATAATGAGAGTTTTAAAGGTAACACTAAAAAAAATATAGAACTGTTTCAGTCATAAATAATCGCTTAACTAATTTAAACAACAGCATAACTAGTATTTATTATTCAATTTAAAATTACAATGAATTAATGATTGCAAGTTACAGCAAAAAACTTACTTAAGCAAGTAAATGTTTTCCTGTTTGAATTTATAATATGGTGTTCATAATGAAAATAATGTTTTAGTTTTGTTATTGTGGCTGAAATGAAATTATGAATAGTAAGTGAAATTATGATTAGCTCTAAGCATAAATGAACCAAGGATAATTTTAAGCCTACATATAATACTAAACATTTTGAAATTAACAATATGTTATAGGAAACATATTGTTACAACATATATTGTAACAATATATGTTGTAACAATATGTTACAACTCAAATCTGTAACCAGGAGGTGGAGTGCTAGCACATCTTATAATAGTTTGTAAATTTCCTCCAATAGGAGCATACTGCCAACTAATTGAAGCACTTGCTGTATGGTCAGTTGTACAGTTATAACTCGCTGTGAAACAAGAACTGCTGTATTCTGTGGTGTTAATGTGCAGCAATAACCTCCTGAATTTAATTAATAACAATTACATTAAATTTTTTTATCCAAATAAATTTTAAATGTTGAATGCAGTTGCTGGGGATAAAGTTAAGATCAGTGTTTCTGCTAATATTCTTTACAACATCGCAAAGCATTTAATTTTTAAACTTATGTCGCACATGCCTAAGTATTAAACACATAAACTTTGAATGTGAAATACGTCATAAAAATCTTTTAATCCGTTTGTTCTCTTTTCCCAAATATTTCAATTATCACCTTAGTCCAGTGACAAATTATTTTAAATTATCAATATTATATTGCAATACATTGATTAACTTAAATGTTATGCTGAATAAGAAAAAAGTAACTGACATTTAAACAACCAATTTATGCAGTGGTGTAGCTAGGAATTGACTAAAGGGGGGGGGGGCCCTACCAAATTTGGAGTTATGAACAGTGTTGGAATTTCCGGGTGGGTTGGAGGGTTGGACGCCCCACTTTTACTACTTGACCCCTCACATCCATTTTGAAAAAGACCCCCGGAGGTCGACTTTTGACCTCCCTGATTCAAATTTAAAAGGGGGATTAGGTGTTCTCAGATAAAGCCATATGTAGTCAATTTCGAAATATACGACCATAAACGAACAGCGTAAAAATGCACAAAACAACCTTTTTTCTTGTTCCTGTAATTTCGTCATAGAATTTTTGAGTATTTTAGTTATTGAATTGAAGAAATAAGAATAGCAGACACTTATCACGAGTTTTTTAGTGTAAAAATGACCTCTTTTCTTTGGTATAATTTCTATAGATTGTTTTGAGATTTTTCATTGCGACTTCTTAAATTAAAGTTTAGGATGCATACAATAAGTGCTAATGCATCTCAACAGATATAAACACAAACGAAATTCATATTTATATCATACAGAAAATAAAAGTTAAAAAAACTTATTGATAATCTTCCTTCCATTCTAAATTTACCATTTAAGAAATATAAATTTTAACAAATAATTAAAAAAGTAATAAATCAAGAATTAAAAAAGTGTTTTAACCGAATGAATGGCATATAAATTTGAGGGGGAGCACCAATTTAGAAATTATTTCTTATCTATTACAGACGATCCACTCATTTTGGTCTCTTCTAGAAATATATCTTTCTGTTTTTATAGCATTTTCATACGCCATACAGAATGAGTGCGGAATGCACGGTGGTGAACAAGTATGATTGTGATATTGAATAATAATTATCATTAGCCAATAATCGCGCATTATATAGAATAATAATTATCATTAGCCAATAATCGCGCATTATATAATTTATTCGATCAATAACATTATCCTTAAGTAATCTGCCGTTGTAAATGCTAAAGAGGAGAATTCTCCGGAGGCAGAAAATATCATCACATAATCATTTGTCGCGCGTTTAATAAGGGCGGTTCATAATTGAACTCTTCACACAAACCTAATACGAATTGTCACTTAGATTACCACATGCATTTATATGTCACAAAAACTACTCGAAACAAATTAGAAGATTCAAAATTGGCGACACAAAATCCTTTCCAAGCACTGTTTATGAGGTATACATAAACGAACAGTAAAACATATTTGAAACAAAATTAAACAAAAATTAATCGATACACTTACGACAAAGAGCAAAAACAATTGCCGGCAAAACTAAAGATATCCCAGACATTTTAAATCTTTTCAATTTCTCATAATCATGTAAATTAACACAGAATTTAAAAATGCAATAATCAGTCAACACATTAAATAGATCTTATTGCCTGCTATTTAGTTATTCAGGTAATCAGGAAGTAATTTAATGTTTATTATTTCATTAGATTTATAGTGTTGTAAAAGTCAAACTTAAACTAATGATTAAGGTGAATTTACATGTTGAGAATTTTATAATCTTATTTTACAACTGTTATGATTGTACAGCGTTAAAATAGTATTTATAGTTTTAAGCTTCCTGGTTTAATTAAAAGGAATAAAATTTGTTCATTTATTGTCCGAATTGACCTTGGACTTTTGGTGTATATTATGGTTCTAGCCTAACTTAAAACCTGGGTTTATCTTAAGGCTTTTTTCTAATTTAAGGCTTTGGTCTATCTTAAGACTTTGGTCTAATTTAAAGTTTTGATCTGACTAAAGGCTTTGATACAACTTAAGGCTTTGGTTTAACTTAAATCTTAACTTGGTCTATCTTATGGCTTCGGTCCAATTTACAGCTTTAATGTAACTTAATTATTTGATCGAAGTGAAAATTAGGTCTAAAACTCAACATTTTAGACTTATTTATCGTAATACTATTGGTGATTCTATTGGTCTAGTAAATTATATCAATTGTAAATCAATCAAAATTAATTAGACCCAAAACTATTATGTAATAAACGATATTGTAACTGTGTATAACGTTTAACAGAATAATTAGTATTCTAATATAATTTAGCATATTTAGCATATTATTAATATAATTTCACAGATTATTTAAACGTTAGAAATATAGTTGTATACGCTAATAGCAAGCGTTCAATATACAGTAAATGATATTTAAATATGATATTAGTTGGCAAAATAATTGACATCAGAATTAAGCTACATTTAACATAAAATGGATTTAGAAAACGTTCAGAAAGGCATCTCTCCACTTACTCTGTTCACTTTGACACACGCGCAACAAGGTATGGCTGTGCTCATTATTTATGTGACTTTCTTATAACAATTTACACTGATCACAAACTGCACAATTATTTTTTGTCAATGGGAATATATCGTATTAAGGACTAAATTAGGGTTATCTCCGAACATATTATATGACTCAAATATTCAATTAATAGAGAAGGCTATGGCGATCGCTGTTAACAGTTTGAAACAACAGACAATTCATAAATTGTCACAGCTTAGGCCTACTTATTAAATGTTTTTGAATAAGCAAATAAATGAGAATACTTGAAAAAATTCTATTAGAATACCATACGATGAGACGTTATTTGGAGTGGGGGGGCAGGAGAGAGGGGGAATTGGCCCCTTCAATAATTTTTCAAAATGTTCTTGTAATTTTTACATGTATTCGAGTGAATTTGAAGCAAATCCCCCGCTTTTAAAATAACTTATAAATGTTCTGTTACGAATAAGCACTGTGTGTAATATTGTGTAATTAGTAATATTTTTAATAATTAAGGTGTGTAACAGTTTAAACGAAATTACAAGTGGCTGATGAAAAGACGTGATTACTTATAAAATGGTCATCACATGTTGTTTGGAAAAAAAATGTGATTCTCTCCCCCCCCCCTCCATCCAAAAGTTTAACTTTCCTGACGGTTTAAGCTCATTCTTGTTATTATTTTGTCGCTTGTATAAGACTTAAATCAACTGTTAATAAGATATTTTCTAAGAAATATTACTATGCGAATTAATTAACATGTGATGAGAGAGCCGCTTGTGTTTGTTAACATGACGCTCGATTTTTGTCAAATTCGCTGTTTAAGAGGCTTTAACTATTCATACTTTGGAGTTGCAGTAATTATATTTAGGATTGTTTTTTATTGAAAATTTTGAATCACGATTAAACGATTATTTACAAAGAGGGGTCGTTTTGCTAATAAGACCCGCCCCTGAAGTGAACTGTCTATAAGTGGACGTCAATAGAACGTTTCAACAATCGGCTGCATATCAAAGTTATTAGGATTTGAAATAAAGTGAAGGTGGGATTATGGTTAGAGTTTGCAAAATGAGATGTAAAAATAATTCATTAATTTTAGAAGACGACATAACCCAAAAAAAAGAAGATCCGTTCACAGAAAACAACCACGAAGTAACAACACGCAATCGAACAATTAATCCACCCAGTCCGGTTGTGGACGAATCCGTGAGTTCGAGAATATCGCCAACCAACATCGAATTTCCATCAATTACTTATCGTCATACTTGTATTGACACAAGTTTACTACAAGACGATCTATTCAACAGCCCAAGAAGCCGACCCTTAACAACACACAGAGAACTTGGTCCACAAGCCAGCGCTAGTACTCCCGTTGGTAGCGAAAGAAATAATTTTCGTCTGGTATCGCCCACGAGAGTTCATTTCGAACATCAGCAACAATGGTCCCATCTTATTGACAAGTCACCACTATTATCACAGGCGGACGTTGCAACAACCAACCCAAAGTCATTTTACTCACCAAATCCGTTCGTGGCACGCTCAAGTCAAGACATTAAAATTGATTCTGGCGGTTCGTCGTCTTCATCTGCAAGCATAAGTCAACCCGAAATTCGAAGGGCTGTTGACGTACCTGGACTAGTCCAAGCAACCAACAGTAAGGGTAGTACTAGTAAAATAGTACAGCTAAACTCAGCAACAAATTACAAAGAAATTGGAAATACATTATCTCAGAGCAAAGACTCCACAAACCAAGAAACTTTCGTCAACATGTCAGGAAGAAGCCCGACAATATTTCGCCATATAATGGCCGACGATGCTAAATCCTGGATGCGTTATGCCGAAACTTGGCTAGCAACTCAACGTGTTGCCAATGATATGGCAAAAATAAATTTGATAGCATTGTATTTTGACAAAGCGGCGCGTACGTGGTTCTATCAACTGACTGATATAGCAGAAACGCGTCTTAACCCAATACCTGAATTTCAAAGTTTCCGTGCGTTCTGCGAGGCATTCTTAGTCCGTTTTGAACGCCGGGAAGACGAGAAGTGGAGAGATATTCAAGAACTATGAGAAACAAAGCAACAACTAACCCAAACAACCGAGGATTGCGTAAACACCGTACACTCGAAAGGAGTGAAATCAGGTCTACCAACAGAACAGATTTTATTAGCAGTACGCAGTGGATTACGTGAAGACATTAAATCTGCGATAATGCAGCACCCTGAAGCAACTGGCATGAATGTTATAATAAAATGGGGAACAGTTGTTGAACGTTATCCACTAACCACTGGCATACCAAAAGAGTTAGCTGATGCTATCAAGCGCATTGATAGTACAATGAACAAAAGTCATCTCAGACCTATGGTACCTAACTCGGAACCTAACCAAGAACCCGAACAAACGACAACCAGTAATCAAGAATTTTCAGCATATTCTGTAGGTAATGAGCGCAGAAGCCGAAGATACAGCCAAGGCAGCCGGGGATATAATAACCGCGGTTATAATCGTGGCACTGGCAGAGGATTCAGAAGAGGACGAGGAGGTTTCCTGGGAAATTACAGGAACGATGATAGGCCAAATCGCGGAGGGTACAATGGGGCAAATAGAGGAGGATTTGGCGGCGGTAGGGGATCATTCAACAACAATCAATCTGGGGTCTTCTATCCAACACAAGAACCAAACCAAAACCAACATGACCCAAGATGTCGAAATTGTGGATGGTCACATCCACAAAGGAATTGTCCCGCACAGGGTCAGACTTGTGATAACTGTGGAAAGGTTGGGCACTGGTCTCGAGTTTGCCGCCAGGCTCAACAAGTAGAATTTGTCATTAGAATTAAGTATACAAAATTTAACGATCTGCCATCAATTTAATGTAGTCAAAAATTTATCCGCAAAAGTTATCTGCGGTATGGATTTCATTATTGCAAAAAAAATAAATTGTCAACATGCGGCTGGAAAGGCGGTGTTCTTGGGGGGTAGGGCAACTGTGCCTTTCGTCACAAAACAAAGTTATTTAGGAATGGCCTATTTGAAGCAGAATATCAATATCCCAAGGGGATCTCTGATGCATACAGGGTGTCCTTGTTGTTGTTGAAATAGCGTCATTTTACTTGAATTGATTAATAATTAATTAAATAATTAATTACATAGATTGTATAAAAAGACTTTTGAAATATACTTGAAGGCTAGACTGAAAATTTATGCCATTGAATATTTATCTTATCGTAAAACTTTTAAAATAAAAGCAGAAACTGTAGAAAATTAATCAAATCAATTTCAGAATTTATTTTGATTATTTAAAAAAATCGTGTATATTAGATAATATATAACAATGCAGTGTAGTTGGGGCTATGTGTAAATTGAATTGTTTAATAGCAGATCTGCAGCAAAATCTGTCTTTTAATTGACAGAAGTTTAAAAAGTGCCTTATTGAGTGAAATTTCGCTGCATTTGATGTCGAATTGAAGATTTAATTTGTTAGGAATAATTTGCTCGTTTTTTTATCGCTTTGATGTACTAATACTTTGAATGTAATTTATTTGTAATATTTATATTTGAAAACAAATATTAATTGAATCTTTATTGAGGCCTGTCGCTTAATTCGTACAAGAAAACTGTATTAATTTTAATTTTTAAATAAAATTTTTAATTAGTTTAGATTAATATTTTAGAGCTTAACTGAACAAATTCTAAAAATCAAGTTTTTAGGTATTTCAACAAAACTTCACTTGCTTTTTTACTTTATTTCAAATATATATTAATTTTCTACTTTTAATAATTCTACAGAATAATCTGTTTTCAGGATGCGATGTTTATTTATCTGTATCTCGACAATTTTGAATATTTTCGATAAAAATTTATTATCTAAAATGCGTTGCGTTTAATATTCACGCGACTTGATGTTATAAACAAAATAACAGATCTTCCATTAAAGATGTTGGCTTTTGCTTCGTGCATTTTGAATTCGGCTTGAATTGATCGAGGGACCACCGCCGGGTAGAAATGCCGCACCCAGTCAAGTGGGGGGAGGGGGGGGGGGTATTGATGGAAAGACTTCAAATTTTCAGCAGATTTTTATTGTTTAAATTCACAAAGGTTTCATAGATATAACTTGCATGTATAGTTTTTCGTCTGCTGTTTTAAAAGTATTTAGAACATTTGAATTTAAAACAAAGAAATAACTTGGAGAAAGATCAAATGGAAACAGGCTACGGCAACAAAATTCGAGACAGAAATGTCGAAAATTGTACGATTCAAAATATGTTGATAGAAGTTTTAAAAGCTTTAAAATTACAGAGTTAATTTAAAATTACTTTAAAATTTAATATTTCAAAATTAAACTGTTTTCGAGTTGCATAATTATTGGCAAAATGAAAATAATTAGTTAGTTGAAAAGACTCTAAAAATTGTGTCGAGTTGATTTTTTACCATAATTTTTTGCAGCCTCCCCTGTCCTACCACCATGAATAAATTTCGACTCCCCCCTCCCCCCCCCCCACTGGTTAATTTAAGATGTATACCTGGATAAATAATGGAACGATCGCGAACAGATGTTTAAAATAAGATTAGAACATTTTCTCAACTCGTCTTATCAAAGCTTTCTTAATATATTTCAGAGATTTAATTCCGAGAACAGATTTATTATTTAGATATTTTACAACTGTAATTAACTTATTTAAGTATTAATTGACAGAATTTTAGTCAAAAACTTTGAGTTTAACTTGAAACTAATCGATATATTTGTTTGTTATATTTGAAGTGATACGAATTAATCAGAATATTTTTAAAGGGAGGTCATACGGGGGGTGGAGGATAGGGGGGATTTGCCCAACTTACACGGTAAGAACATAGTGTTCACTACTCACTTACTTTCAGAATTCACAGATCGTAACAGTGACGAAGACATGGGGAGGGTTGTGGGGAGTATAACTTGACGCTTTAGTGACAAATTTTAATGTCATCACATAGATATGTCGAGGAAACTCCCCCCTTAGTGAATACCTGGTTACACCACTGGATTACAGCAGTACCTTCACATTATCTCTGACTTTGTTTAATGCCAGAGATAATGTGTAATACTAGACGCTTGCGAGTGAATATTAACGTTATAATACTCGCATATGTATACGTATTATTGAATCATCTGACAATAAACTGTCTTTTGTGCTGATGTGACGTTAAATAAGTTAAAGAAAACTGGCAAAAGTTTCGTGCTGAGTGTTCTAATGATTGATCTTCGATGGAAAATTAGATTATGTTGTGCAAACAGTAATTCTTATAATAATACAATTCATTATTAATACAACAGTGTATGTATGATTAATTATTCATTAGTATTATTTCTTAGCGTCGTTCTGTAATAAGTTGTTTTCTACTAAATTTACGACAGAATAAAGAATATATATATAAGAACTAGTTGTAACCCGTTAAAATGACGGGGGGGGGGGGGG
>JAQIXG010003416.1:0-14952 GCA_034700105.1 Oconnorella tubifera | reverse complement strand
CCGGGGGGGGAAATGTCCGCCCCTGTAAAGGGGGGGGGGAAATGTCCAGGGGGTAATGTCCTACACTCAATTCTATGCAGCATCATAACTGCAGTTTATTATATTTCTCAATTATAATGAATAAATCATAATTTTGTCTGCTTATAACTTAAATTTCAAAATATCATTATTCTACGTGTTCTTAAATGCTGAATGATTGATCGATTATTATTCATTATATGACTAATTCAAACGCGATATTCTCATAAACAAGTTTAGAATATAGCTACAAAGTCATTTTTTTAGTCAAGGCCGTCTAAATTTAACTAAGGCATTAAAACTAGCTCAACCCTGGCTTTTCGCAAAAAAACAGACTTTACAATAGCTTCATTCAAACATACTATAAGCTGCTTTAAGTCTTTATTTTGGACAATGTTAGACTAATTCTAACTGTTCGTCACAATCATGTGTTGAATTTCGGTCTAGGATTTATTTTAGTTCTATTTGGATAAGAATATGCAAGATTGTACCTGGTTCAGAAGGGACTTATATTGCCTTGTACAAAATAAGCTTGATGATTTACTAATACTATGTATGACACAGTATTGACTGCATGCATCTCAATGATTATTGTGAAAGCGTCAAAAAAATGTTCGTTGAATAATGTGAATAATAATGACTTTTATTCGTTCAAAGACAGAGCAGTAATAGTACAGTGCAATAAAAATAATGCAATAAAACTAATTAGATAACAGTATTTAGCAATAATATACAGCGAGCAAAAAAATGGTTAATGATCGAGCAATAATGTACAGCAATAAAGCATAAAATTTCACAAAAATAGCTCTTGTAATAATAATATTTATTAGAAGCATTCAGATTGTAAAACATCCTGTAGAGTATAATTTAACGACTCAGATAACAGAGAAATGTGCTTGGTAATTAACAGTAATTTGTTAAATTTTTATCACAATCTGGGGTGTAGTTAAGGGGAGATTTGGGGGTTAAACTCCCCCTTCCCCCCCCCCCTCCCCATCATTGTAATTGAAGTGATTTTTAATGCTGACGAAAAATTCTATGAGGAAAAGAAAAAATTGAATTTTTTGTGTTAATTCCGAATTCACCCGAATACGGATTTTTTTGCATGGCTAAGAAAAAAGCTAATAATCAGAAATTAAAAAATTGTTAATCAAGAAATGTTATCAGGATATTTAATAAGAATATGACAAAATTGGTAAATTCTACTTATTCCACTGATCAAATGCATATATTTTATTTATTGACTGATTTAGATACATTATTATATAACAGTATTGTCCAGAAAGCTTTGTAAATTGCTGTATATGATATAGTTATTCAGAATGCGCTCTTGTGTACTTGAATTATGAACAATTATTTAAGTTAAACAAACAATACTGAAATAATTATTTACGAATTAATAATTAATTATAAATGATTGATTCAATAGTATCATTAAAGTTGTAAAAGTGTTTAGTTTTGTAACAACAAAATAAATTTTAATAATGTTAATCACTTTAATTGCATTCGCAAGAAATGAAATAATGTTCTTTTCAATATATTTTTTGTTTAAATCATAGCTGTTCCGCACGTTCGTGGCGAAAATAAAATGGGTTAATGTGAGCGAACTTTTCGAATATAATAAAGTGCGTTGAAGTGCGTTAATAAGTGCGTTAATGATAAATTAAAATAAAGTGCGTTAAAGTGCGTGCAATTTTCATCAGATATAAAGTGCGTTTCGCACGTGCAGAACAACTATGGTTTAAATGAGAAAGACTAAAAACGTAATCTTTAATCAAATGTTTCTCCCCCGACCCTACTCTGGTTAATGTTTAAATGGACCTGATTCTAAATCCTCTCCTTAACTTGGGCACCTGATATTGGGACACATTATCTCAATGAGATAAAAAAAAGTCAAAATCTAAAAGCTATGACTCATTATTATGTCGTTAATTGTGTTTTCAGAAACTGATGTTTTGAATTAAATTTACAATGCTAAGTCAATAACAAAAGGTATTGAATTATACATGACAACATACGACAGTTTTTAGCCAATATGCAAAGAATTTTTTTTCGCTCAATGTCATATTGACTGAACTGTTCTCGTTTTAAGATTTGATATTGAGACAAGTAAGCTATAATTTTACACTGCAAGCTTTCATGGAGGCCTAGATTAGATTTAAAATGATAATATTAATATAATAAAATTCTGCTTGCGTTACATCATAAATCGTTAGCTTAACAATAAAAAAACAAAACGGGTAAAAAGCCTCGTTTATTTTTCAGAGTTAGTTATTTTGATATCGCGTGAAATGAATTATTGCATATAATTGTTTCCATAATATAGGTTTAAATGGAAAGGCCGCTAGAAAACGAATCTGTTTTACAATCTTATTACCATTTTATGCTTATTTGTAATTTTCTTAACTCTATAATGATTAATCTCTTTCGCAGAACTTATCGTTGTTGTTAGTGTTGTTGTCGCAATGAGTACAATTGCAAAACAAAACTTATTTAGATAATTAGATTTTAAATTGAAATTTAAGGCGTTAGATCCTACGCTATGTTATCCTCGATTTTGATATTATTCGAATATTACTGTTGTAAGTTGTAACTGGAAATATTAAAAATAAAATAATAAAATATTTTAATAAGTAATTGTAATGAGAATTTCGGGGTCTGTAGTAAACATAGGAATTTATGTTAATTGTATATTTTCACAGACATATACTTAGCATGTAAAAGAAATGTGAAAATTTTTTAATTTTAACCAGGCTTAAATTGTTGTGTTAGCCATGTTATAAACTTACAATAGAAAATAAAAATTCATCCATACAATGGTTCACCAACTCCTTGTTATGACCATAAAAGTCTAAATATTAAAAAAGCTATTTTTAAAATGTGGCCGCATTCTTAATCACTTATCTTTTGTAGGCATACATGAAAAACTATTTCCACTTTAATTCACAATATAATACAAAATGATTTGCTTAAAAAGTTCAAACCCCCAAACAATTATAACTCGGACATGCATCAGGGGATATCTTCTAAAATGAAAAAAATTGGCTAAAAAAACATTTCTTAAAATTACAACAAAAAGTGATCTTTTTGCAAGTTTTCATGTTGTTTGTTGGCTTCTATTTAAACTCTAATTTTCTCATTATATCCCTATTACACCAGTTTTCGAATACATCATGCAAACATTACTAATTCTGCTAATATTATTAACAACTTGCCTTTTACAGGGAAGGGGGTAAAGCTCTTAAAATTAACTACCTATCAAAAATCAGGGGAGCAGTTGCCCTTCCTGCCCTTCCAAAAAATGACGTCCCAGACACGCACGCTTGCGATATAAAAATAAAACCTGAAATACCATCAGGCGTGGGTTGAACAGAGCCTGGTTCTCAGGTCAATCGCGCTCCTTCTTGCACGGACTGTCGCTTGCTCTAGTATAAAAGAAATGACATTTCAAAATCGAGCATTCAATTTAAAATAAACCGTCTTTTAAATATAGATTGCAATAAGTTTACTACAGTAGCGTATAATATTAAGATATATTATTTACAGGCAGTTGAAAGTTGGCGAGTTAATAAGTTATTAAGTTAGTAAGTTAGTAAGTATGTGTCTTGTATTTACTCTATACTACTAACATTTAAACAATTGCAAGTGTAATATTAATCGTAATATTAACTTTGTGTTAAAAAAAAATGATGGAAACTCGGGTCAGTAATTTATTAGTTAAGTCTATTTAGTGGTATTCCTTAAAACAATTGTTTGCTTATATAGAATTCACAATAAAAAAGAGCACAACTATGGTAGATATGTGGAGATCAGTTATCCTTGTGGCAAGCTTTGCAATATTTGCATCAATTACATCATCAGGTGAGAATTAAAGCTTGTTTAATTTATAATTCTATTACTTTTTTATTGTTTTTTTATATACTGTATGTTCTTCATTTGTTATGTACTTGATATTATTTATTTGTCACACAGTTTATTTAGATTTTTCTTGTACATTACCATTGTTGATTGATTTTATGTAATACATCGTAGTCGAAATATACATCTTGCTAAAATGTGCATCAAGTCAGTAAAAAAAAATACGAAGCCCCCTGCTCTCCTTTTCCTTTCTGAAAGAAACCACGAGGTGAAGGTATTTTGCTAGAGCACTTGTTCAAAACTTAACATGATGATTCTCCACTTTTATGTAACAAATTCTTTTAGTTATCAGTGTTATGATAATTTATTTAGTGCTTAACAATAAGGGCACTTGCTACAATTTTTACTTTATTGCAGCCCCGACTGATGGAACAAGTTCAACAAATTGTCCCGCGTACATTATGACGGGGCCCTGCACTGCTATGAGGACAGCAGACGGAGACAAGTGCAGAAGTGATGTTGCCTGTACTGGGGTTGGTGAAAAATGCTGTCCATCTGGACCTTGTGGAGCTCCAAGAAAATGCATTGTAGATCCGTGTTCGGTATATTATTAAATTAAATATGTCATTCATCAGAAGTTGTAAAATTACAACTGATTAAAAAATATTTCTTGTTGATGCATTATTGTTGTTGTATTATTTATTGTAGATTTTATGAGCTGAAAATCGCTTTACAACAATAAAGCGATTTTTTTCAAAATGTTAATTAGCTTAGTAAAACATTTCTAATTTTGGCAGAGGCTGTTGAAGTACAACTTGAATGTAATATCTGCAAGCATTTATAGTCCATTACTAAATTATAAATACTTGCAGCATTTATAATTTAGTGACGCTTATTTTTAGATTTAATTTGAGCTTTAATTTTAAATTAAAAATTCTCATTAATATTATTTTATTTTAGAGTGTTAAATGTGACGCTGGACAAGTTTGTCAGTTAAAAATTGTTACGTGTGTAAAAGCTCCTTGTAATCCAGTTTCCACTTGTGTACCAGGTTTAGATTTCTAAAAAATAATATTTGATTTTAATAAATATAAGCACAACTACAAAAACATTATTTAATTGGACAATGAAAAAAAATTGATTATTATTAATAAAAGCACAACTATTATCACCAAATGCTTAAAATATACCCAATTTAAACCTATCTATTTAATTGAAGAATGACTGTTAAAAAAGTCACTTAATGTCCACTCTGAGATAAAAACTTTCATGAACCTTCTCACTTCAACATCATCAGTTCTTCTACTAGACATTCAAGTATCGTAAACTTTACTTATGTTTGAAATTAATTAGACTTTAGTTTTATTTTGAAAGAGAATAACAAAGTTGTTTATTGTTCAGCTCCAGATAATTCCGGAGAAATTTCTGGGGGAGCATCATTGGGAGGTGGGCCTATTCCAGGAGGAATACATGCGTGTCCAATGGAGCAAGTTTGTACCGGAACTTGTCCCAATGGTCGTCAGGTTGATCAGAATGGATGCCAGATTTCATGCGACTGTAAAACAGACCCAGTAGATCCTTGCGCGGTAAATTAATATATTTAATTATATTAAATTTACTTTAACTTATTATTTAACCTACTAAGTGAAATATTTGCAGTATATTACTAGTGTTATGAAATATTTATTAATTGTTTTGTATCATAACTACTTAGTTTTGATTACTATAGAGAATACTGTTTTTGTCTTATTAAACAGATGAATTTAAATGCACTTAAAATGATAAGTTCAACTACCAGATCTTACAATAGTGGTTGATAATTTGTTTTAGGGTTTCAAGTGTCCAGCGGATCAAGTCTGTGAATTACAAAACGTAGTCTGTGTCATGGCCCCCTGCAATCCAGTTCCAACCTGCGTACAGGGTAAAAGAATTATGAAAAATATTGGAACAATGTATTTAAGCAGTATAATATCTAAATATATATCAAACAACCTTTATTTTGGACAGCTTAAGGTCGATTTGAATATAAGCTTAAAAAGTAATATAATAAAGTAATCATTATAAATTATAATGTTATTGTTATTATATATTTGAGTAGTATTATTAGTATAATAGAAATAAATTACAATGTTAGGTTTGTTTGTACAAACCTTTTGCAATTTATACAGTACATTCTTTAAGAGGTTACCTTTTTAAATGTAATTTAACTTTTTTGAATATAATGTAAACTGAATATAGGAGGATCGTTGTCTGGGAAATGATTGTAATTATATTACTATAATTATATTTAATTAAAATTTAAACAATGTTTAACTGTAACTAGTACAATTTACTAACAGCAAATTGTATTAAATTGTTATCAAATCTATAATTTATTTAGCAATATTTACTAGGAAAATATCATTATGCATTGACCAGTTATAATGCTACTCTGGACAATAATTATACATAGAATTGCCTGTATCTTTTATTATTTTATCTGTAATTGAACTATTTCAGCTGTCCAGTCCAAAATGTGCCCAGTAATTGACAGTAGAATAATTGCAAAATGCCCTTCTTTCAACGGATGGCAATGCTCTACAGACAATAACTGTGATAAAGGATACTATTGTTGCAAAACTCTTTGCCAAGGACGACAATGCCAAAGGCCAGGTTTGCATTCTTTTTAAACTGATTTAGTATATTTTCGTTTAAATTTTGTTAGATATATGGTTGATGGATAGATATTAATGTTTAAAATATTTGTTGAGGTTATCACTATGATCTCAGTTAGTGGTATTTGCCACTGAGCGAATGAAATTATAACGCAACATTTAAAATATTTCTTGTAAATTGGATTTATTTTTTTGTATTCGACAGAGGGTTTCAGTACGAAGGCTGGGACTTGTCCAGTTGCTGACACGACCACAGTGCGCTGCAGCGAGTATAAAGTACCCGAGTGTGCCAATGATTCTGTATGTCCAAAGAGTCAAAAATGTTGTCGAACAGCTTGTCAAGGAGATCAATGCAAAGATCCAGGTAAATTTTTTAGCCGAGTCATTATAATCTTTTAGAAATGTAACCTTACTGCTATGTTCAATTATTTCCGAAGTTTTGCTGTGCTGTAAGTTATAAAGTTAGCAATATTAGAAATATCTATAGACATACGTAATTTAAGCCAAGTTATTCTTTTATTGTTGTAGAGGACGACTGCAATCCTAGATTTTGTTTTATTCTGTTATTCCGAACTTACTGTTATTGTAATAGGTTTAATTTTTGAGGAGTAATTTTAGTTCTCCGAAAATTGTACTGTTACGCATGTAACCCACCCATATACCGGTAGAAAATTCATATTGATAAGTGAAATTTAAATCACAATTAATGAAATGATATGATAGAATTATTTTACGAGATATCCAAATGTAGTAACATTTAATAATGATTAACTACAAATGTGTTTTTATACCGAGTAGCGTTATAGGTTCTGAAATTTTGTTAAATGGTGTTTAGAATTTTCAAATTCACTCATTTTTACTAATGATAGAAACTTATCTGAAAAGCAAAAGCTTAATTATGAATAATTTAGTGTAATAGCATAACCTAAAACTTCTAGAAATGTATATATGTCAATACATATATACAAATTAGAAGAACAATTTTATGTGCCATCTTATATAGCCATTGCGTGCTAAGTTTTAATTCTATTGCAGATCCTTGCTCACTAATGACTTGTTCTTATGGTGCAACTTGTGTCATCGATACTACAACAAGTAAACCCACTTGCCAATGTCAAACAATGTGCACAAAAGAGTATGATCCTGTTTGTGGAACTGATGGCAAAACTTATTCAAATCAATGTGAGCTTAATTCCGCGGCCTGTACATCAAAGACATATAATAATGTGAATTATAAAGGTTCATGCACTCCTGGTATGTTACATTTTTACTGATTTTGATTTAATTAATAAATTGAAATGATTTTTATTATGACTTTGTGAAGAGCGATATAAATAAGCTTTGAAGGTTTTGTTATTTGAGCCAAGCACTTAGTAAGCAGTAAGTTTAGTAAGATAATATTATATGAGCTTCTAAACGAAACTTTTGAAAAAATTTCTTATTCTTATATATATTCTATGAACTACTGCTATTTTTACTATATTTTACTACTTTTTTTAATTCTTAAATTTTTATAACGTCATTTTATAAAAATTTAAGAACATTTTAAACACACTAATTTAGCCTGTTTAAACATGTTATGTAACATAGAAAAAATTCAAAATTTTAAAAATTTTACCGTGAAAGATCTTTTCGTCTTTTCTGATTTAGTTGTTCATGATGGAGTCTGTCCAAGCATACCGAAAGATACTGTTGAGGGCTGTGCTGCAATGTGTCAGGATGATTCGTCTTGTAAAACTAACGAGAAATGTTGTGCAAATCCTTGCAAAGGAACAAGTTGTGTCGCAGCTGGTAATATATTAAATTAGCACAGTTTTGGACTTAAAACTTATTTATTTAATTTAATTAAATTTTACGATGGAGATGTAAGACAGATAGAAAAAATATCTGTGTGTCTTTATAAAGAGTCTAGAATATAATTCTGACTAAAGTCATATTTACAAACAGGCAATATAATTTAGCAAGAAAATAAATATATGTGGTAAATGTGTAATAAATTGTTTCATTTTATTCTTGCATGAAAGAAAATTTGGTTACTAATACTGATGTGTTTTTATTTAGATTCTATTAGCATTTAAATGTCATTATTCAATAAATTTAAATTAAATTAGTTGACTTGATTATCTGAAATTATTTTCCCTATATATTGTAACCCATATATGAAATCTAATATGTATATATTCAATATGCAAAAAAATATGTTATTATATTTACTGTAGTATATATTAAATTTGTATGCCATTTTTACCTTTTATTCATTGTATTTTCTCTTCAATCTAAGTCATTGCTCTGTAATTCTGCAATAGTTGTATTAATAAGAGAGAGATACAATTACAAAAATTAACTCATATTGGTGTATTATCTCTTCAATCTAAGTTAATGCTATAATTCTGGGATTGAGTGAGATCCAATTACAGATGGTAACTCATAGTAAGAATGATTGATATTACAAAGTTTATGTTATGTGACTTATGGCACTATATGTTAAAAATCTGAATATATTTTGTTTTATGTCAGTTCCTTGTTCAGCAAAGTCTTGTTCCTATGGCGGAAAATGTGTCACGGATGCGACGACTAAAACGAGCACTTGCCAATGTCAAACAATGTGCAGTATGCTGTATGATCCCGTTTGTGGATCAGATGGTAAAACGTACAGTAATCAGTGTTCGTTAAACAACCAGGCCTGTACTTCACAGACAAATATTGTGGTGAATTATACAGGTGCATGCAATACTGGTAAACCTATGGGTAAGTAAAATATTTTGTTTGTAGTTTTTACTTATTACATTAGGATTCGTATAAGTAGGATTTTATTATAAGCAAATTTATAAATCAGTTTGAATAAACCGAATTTTACCGAAATATAGATTTATTTTACAAATTTTGCTGCAAGATGCTTTGTTAATTATGATTAATTGTTTTAACAAATATTAATTCATTGCAATTTGATAATTCTGTATATGTCACTATGTTATTATGTATGTGTTCTTATGTTTATTATGACATTGGTTAATTAAGTATATGTCTTATGATATATTTTACTTTGTACTAATTTTTCATTTATTCGATTTGTTATTTCTTTTATACTATTTCCCTTATCATTGCCAAATTATCATAATTTTATTATTAGTTATTTTTTATATTCTGTCTTCTATTCAGATTGTTAAAAAGCATTTTAATTAATTTCATGTCGACGGAAAAACTAAATTAGCTTCTTTTTTGTGATGTTTTTATCGTGTTTTGTACAATTTTTTAGTGCATTACTTAATTTTCGCACGATTTTGTTGAAAAATACAATAGTTTTTCTTCCATTCAGCTCAATGTTCATCAATGACTTGTTTCTATGGCGCGACCTGTGTTACTGATAAGACGACTGGAGCAGCCAGCTGTCAGTGTCCCTCAATTTGCACTGATGATTACACTCCTGTGTGTGGAACGAATGGTAAAACTTACCCAAACAAATGTGCACTAGTAATCGATTCATGTACTACAAAAACAACGATTGATGTAAAGAGTCAAGGAGAATGCAGTACCGGTATGTTAAATTTATACTCCTATATTTGCAAACAAATTCTTTTGTAAAAATAAATTGAAATAATTTGTCAAAGTTTTGTTATCAGATTAACACATTTTGCAGTCAATAAATAGTGATTAGTGAAATATAGATTCCTCTGAAATATTTAAAGATTTTAATGCAACATTATACATTATATTATAATTCATTTTGTATATTTTCTTTTCTATCTAGTTTATTAAACAGCAACTTTTAACATTATCTGAATTCTAAATGTATATAAAAACAAAATTGCGTAAGTTTTGTGCTGATTTTATTGTATTGAGTAAAACTAATGTTTGTTAATTTAAATGTGTTGCTAATTCCTTATTTTTTGCTTGTAAGTTCAATATTTTCTGTTTCTTTCAGATCCCTGTGCAACTATGATGTGCTTGTATGGAGCGCACTGTGCTATTGATGATACGACGGGATCAGCTAGTTGTCAATGTTATACAGGCTGCACGGGTGATTATTCTCCTGTTTGTGGAACTAATGGTAAAACTTACCCAAACAAATGTGAACTAACAAATGAGGCTTGCAACTTAAAGACAAGGACTGTTGTAATGTACGATGGGGAATGCAGATCAGGTATGAGTAATTTATATTCTATAAATACTTTGTACAATGGTCATATACTGTATATATATCATAATGATTTATGGCAAATGTATATCATACAGTATAAATAACTGCAAATGCGTGTCATACAGTACGTAATGTCTTATATAAAAATTGACTTTGCATCGTATATGTGAAATAACTACAGTAGCATGCATATAGTCAATAATATGCTTTTTATTAATAATATGCTTGTAGTGAATTGATTCACTGATGGTAATATAGATTTATAACTAGCCAGGTTATTTCAGAACGCATACAGCATATTTAGTAAAATATCTGGCTTATGGTTTGTTATATAATTAGCCTAAACCATTAAAAACATTAATAGATTAGTACATTTTTTAAGCTTTTTATGAGATCATTTACATATTCTTGTAAGGTAAATTATGTTTGCAAATGGTCCTGATGGTGGCTGTCTGCTGTAAAATATTTAAATATGACTGCAATCTATTTAACCTATAATTAATAAATGATAGTAGTTGCCCATTATAAACAAAATCATTTGTTGTCTTTAAGTTCTTATAATGGCCCATAATGTAATTTTGTAACAAATAGATATTAAAATAATACTCTATTTCAGATAGCGTTTAATTATTTTTAATTTGCTAATTCTGATCAATTTCATTTTTAAATTCTTTGTAGATATTTAAAATATTTATTTATTTATAGAATCAACTGCTAGAGCTGGTCAGTGTCCTGTTGTTAGCATTCATTGCAATATAATGCCTAAGCCAATAGGATGCAATATCGATGCAGATTGTACTAACCTGACTCAGAAATGCTGCGATACTGGTTGCGGAACGGGTTGTAGAGATCCTGTTACTGGCAAGTGATTTGAATATTATGTTTTGTCTGTATGATCATAATTTGACCGCTTTGTGAGTGGTTCTCAACCTGTGGTCCGCGGACCACTGGTGGTCTGCGACTATCTATTGCCTAAAATTTATATGGTTTTTATTTTAAACTGTACAAGCAGAAGAATTTCTGTTGAATAGATAATTCTTTAACATTTTTTTATTTCAATCGCTAGATTATAGTATAACGTAACATTATACAATTATAATGTGCCATTAAAAGTATAAATTTACATGGCAGCACATAATAAGAAATGTTTATTATAGTGGACAAAAGGTAAAATTTTCAGTAGTGGTCCCAGACCAAGAGACAAAATTTCTAAGTGGTCCCTTTGTATCAACAGGTTAAGAACCGATTTTTTTTATAAATAGTTCAAATATTTATTTATTTGCAGATTCAACTGTAAGACCTGGAAAGTGTCCCGCAGTTGGCTTGCAATGCTTTATAATGCCAAAGCCAGTAAACTGTAATGGCGACTCATCCTGTACTAACCCAACACAGAAATGTTGCGATACTGGTTGCGGAATGAATTGCGCAGATCCAGGTATGTTAAGGTCAATGTTATTCAGATCATAATCATTTTTTGAGGGTACCCCGACAAAACGACCCCGAATATATTAACACTGCAAAATGGCCTGTCAACTCATTTAATAACCCTAACCATAACTAATAATAAACTTAACCCCAAGCCAAGCACTTACCCTACCTTGAAACCTAACCCGAATCCTAACTTCAACCCTAAGCCTAGGAATTAATAGTCGGGGATCATTTGCTGGGGCCGTTTTGACGGGTCAGTATTTGATTTACATCTAGTATTTGATTTAATATCTGAAATAAGTTATTTTTGTACTGTATAAAGGTTGTTATCTTTTATAGTCGACACGGAATTTGATAAACATCAACATATCAACACAGCAATTGAAATCTGTTACTATATTTTTTACTTAATGATGCAATATATGTAATAAATATTACTTTAAAGAAATAATTAGAAAGGAATCTAATGCTTTTCGAATCAGCAGTAAAGTGCTAGATTTCAAAAAACAATCTAAATGGATATTTAAAGTAATACTTCTGTGACAGGACTGGTATTGTTTTGAGACACACAATAAAGACAACGTTCTAACCACTTCACTAACTCTCAGTACTTTCCAATACAATTACCATTTTATTTACTGATAGAACTTGCAATAATATTTCATTGAAAATATACAAAAATTACAATAATATCTTGTAGCTTTGCATACTTTTTCAACATTTAATTTAGATACTCTTTCTCTATTTCATCTAGAAGCACTACCGCCTACCCTCATTGCTGCTCAACCTGACAAACAAGGCAACAATGGCAACAAGCAAGCTGCCAATAAGATTGGCAAATGTCCGAGTTACAAGCCCGGCACACCCTGCACTCGGGTAACTCCATGCAACAATGACGGAGGTTGCGATGGGGACATGAAATGCTGTCAAACTGCATGCGGTCTCCAGTGTACTAGTCCTGGTATGTGAACTTAATTCTTCAGCTAGGACACTAATAATCATTGTCATTAATAAGCGCCCTTAAATATAATATATAGCAATAGCAATAGATTTCAGGTAGTTTTTTTCAGATTTTACAAGTGATTTTTGTTCGAAGTTTAACTCTATCACTCACTGGATTGAATTTTTTCGTGACTACAATTATATCTTGTTACTTTAGTGAAATTTTTAGTGCATCAAAGAAATTATTTTCTATTTGCTCAGAAAAACTTTTGCACCCCTAAAAATGTACATACATATTCTATAACGCATTCATTAAAATACCTTTTTTATTCTACAGCAGCTGATCCTGAATCCGCGCCCGGAAAATGTCCCGTTTTCATTTCAAGTGTCTTGTGCCGATCAACTCCCTTGACACAGAGTAAACAATTGTTACAAAGTAAATGCAAGTCTGACAGGAACTGCGCTGGAGTTGCTGGCAAGACCAAGTGTTGTCCCAATGGACCTTGCGATTCACCACTAGTGTGCACGGCTCCAGGTAATTTTTGCTCTTTTTTCATAAATTTTCAAAATTCAGTTATCGTAATAAAATACAGATTTATCTGCTCATTATAAAATGCATTGGTAAGACTAAAGATCTTTATTTGACTCGTTAAACAGTAGAAGAGAAATCAAATGCAGGTTACAAGAAGGAAATGTTGTATTATTAATTTATTTATTAAATAAAGATGTAGATACTTACAGAAAGAAATGTCAGAAATATAATTAATGGGCAATGTGAAATTGAATGTTATATGGAGAAACAATGTCACTGAATTAAATTTTCAGTCAAATAGAGCCCACTGTTTTTATAGTACTAATTACTAAATGAAGTTAAACACTATGACATATAATATTTCATTCAACTGAGTCAATGAATCAATGATTGACATCAATTCGTAATGATTGAAATCACTGATGATTATGAATGAAATTCTCTGCCCAATGCAAAAATTAAGTCAATCAATTAAGATACATTTCACTATTTCCACTAATTTTCATTTCTGCCCGATATTTACTTATGTAAATCAATGTATGTAGATTAATGTGTGTAAATTAATATATGTAAATTAATATATGTAAATTAATATAACAAATCAGATACAAGTTTCATTAACATTAATTGTTACCTGCACATATAATTCTAATTGAAATTATGTTCATTTTACGTTAAAGTATATGCACAGATTTACAATTTTAACTTATTCTGAAATGAATTTATAATGTAGGTTAAGTAAATACTACATCTTATGTACCTATTATAGTTATTATTATAAGTATATTTTTATTATTTACAGTTCTCTAAAGATGGATAAGGCTAATTTATCGTGTAAGTATTTTGTAATTATAGTCATTTTTGTTTCGATTTCTTATTTAAAGTTAATATTCAAATGTGAGTTTTATTATATTGAAAAACTATATTTTATTTTTAAATATAAATAAATATTACTTTTTTTGTGTTGTACTTTCTACAACAGGATTAAACTTCATTTTTTTGATATTGTAATTTCATAATGTACAATGTACAATTGTCAATCACTGTCCCAGAAACTTACACGACTATTCATCGCAGTATCCCTCTCTCCTCCTGCACCTACTCCTCCCTACGTTTACTACTTTGCATAATTATCAATTAAATTATATCTTTGTTAAACAGATTCAAAGATAATTAGGAAAAATTCAACTACTGCCGAATTGTAGGAGCAAGAAGAATTTTATTTAAAAATACAGTTTAGTCTGATCTGACTTTTCGATCTATTCCGGTGCATCGCATATATGTAAATTAATTTAAATTATATATATATATATATATATATATATACATTTATGTATATATATATATATAAATTACATTTTGGGTAAATTATAGCGTTCTTT